>JAUZNK010011426.1:0-23597 GCA_035046665.1 Euphysa ruthae
ATAAATAATTAGTTTAAAATCTGACCATGATTGATATGTCGAAAATTCCCGAAATTCTATCTGATAATAAAAAAATTACAAAGATTCTTTACCACGAACTACTAAGTTCCACTCACCACAGCTTGTTCCTATCAACTAAGCCCATTTCCAGACATTACTACTTTATTCTTCTTACCTGCTCTGCTCTGCTATTGCTCTCATTCACCCACACGCATTTGATTTTACTGAATACATCTCAATTTCATCTGAGTCTATTCCCTTCCACCCGATTTCTATTAAGTAAATGTATGTGGGGTGTACGGATAAAGGACGTTCCATTTGTTGGTAATTTACACGTGAATAATAAAGGCTAATGCAGAATTATGTTCAGAAATATTATAAATTATTTGTTAATGTCACTGAAATTGTAATAAATAATAATAAGCCGGTTTCTGTTTTATTTGCATCATTTAAACTCGTCACTACATTATAAACAGTAAAAATTTTTGATAAAAAATATTAAATATCAAAATGTACACAACAAATGACAGCACAAACCAAAGATAACAATGAAAATTTTAATTCATATCTAAATTTTCTTTTTTAAGTCGCAAAGTATATATCTTCTTCAGTAACTCTTCGTTAATAATATCACAAATAAATTAATGTCACAATTTCACTATATCACTAGGTAACCTAGATTTCTCTCTTTTTATAAATACATTTTAAATTATTTCTTCACACTGTATTTATTCAAACTGAAAATTCATACGTGATAATAAAATATCGATTTGTCGGAATTCTGTAATTCGTTGTCATATTAGGAGAACATGAATACTAACACACTATATTTATTATATGGTAAAAGATCTGAAATGGTACCTTCCTCAAAAGCGTCAGTTTGTCTAATATTGGGAGAAATTTTACAAGTCATACGCCGACAGTTTGGCACTCACAAATACGATTTTAACTCCTAAATTTCATCTTGATCACCTTCTTCGTCGTCAGACTGTATGTCTCCACTACCTATGTCATTTCTCTTCAGTATTTGTTGCTCAGTTTTCAATCTTTTTAACGCAACTGGATCTACACACGGACATGTGGCACCAGAGAATACAACTTCACTTAGTAATGTTTTTCTGCAGCAGTCTCCACCGTCGTAGTCACAGCGTTTGGTGTTTAATTCGCAGTCACAGAAGTCGTCTTTCAAATATTGCTTATTACATGGCTTGACACATCGTATTGCAGTTAACGGAGGTAACCATTGTCTATTAGGCATACAGTATATATCAACGTCGTTTGAAGAATACATTGAATCCTATATGTAAAAAATAAATTATAGTAATAACATTGGTTCCTGTAAGTGCACTTTTCGGTAAATTTCATTACTTGAAAACGAGAAAATTTAAAACATGGAACAAAAGACGAGAGATATTGCAACGTTTTTTGATGCCATTATAGTATCAAACATTCTATTTATTGAAATAGAACGCTAATAAGCACTTTTTGCCCTGCCTGACCATTTTTTGACGTTAACTTTAATCACACAAGTGACAGTAACAAAGTTGTTAAAATAGACGAATTCGGAAACATTTATTACAATATCATTGTTGAATAAAATGAAAAAAAAAAAAAAAAAAAAAAAATGTTAAAAACCACTCATTTTATTTTAAAAACTCAAAAAAAGAATAATAATCAAAGAGTATGCTATAAAAATTTCATGACAAGAAAATAACGTGCGTGTAATGTATGTCGTCACCGTCATGTTTGCTGATTGAATTAACATAAGAGATTTTAATCACTTGTTTAACTTTAAGCATCTCGTGAAGAAAAAAGTTTGATTATGTCACAAATAACGATCAAATATTGACAGACTATGTACTCATATATTAGGTTGGGATAGCTCAGTTGGTAGAGCGCTCGCCTGGTGATCGCAAGGTCCCGGGTTCGATACCCACCCTCGCCAATTCAGCGTATGACTAGCGTAATATCAGTTAATCTGATTTACGCGGTAAAGTAACAGGGAGCTGAGAGTAGGAGTGGCGCTCCACCTCAGCAATAGATCTCTCTTGTCTAGGCGCTAAACGAAAACGGAATAGACTCCCTCGTTGCTCGGCCGTTACCAACTTCAGGCCTCTCCGCAAACTTTACTTTTACTTATATACTCACTCGTGAAATGAAATTTCCTAGTAAACAAGGTGAAAAACTGACAGACAAAGCGATCTTAAAATATTTAGTTAAAAATAAGTAATGATTATTGGAAAAAATATTCTTTCATTCAATTATTGATCTGTTATCATATTCCAGCATGATATTTCAGTGTTTTTAACTTTAACTTGTTCCAGAGAACACTATGATAATGTTGTTATACAACAACATAAAGTTTCAGGTATTTTTATGTGAAAATACACATGTTGACTTAGACATTGACAACCACCCTTTGATGCCTATGGAGAGAGAAACAAAAGAAAAAATTACCCCAAATGAATGTGAAGATGAAGCTTTAGCAGACCTGCAAAAGAAGATAAACAAACAACTCTCTGTGTCATAGGATGATAATTATGATAGCGATAGTGAAGAACAAGAGAATACTGCACCAAGATCGAAAAAAAAAAAGAAAACATCGCAAACTTGTTAGAGAAAAAGGGAGTCATGACAACTTAATTTTAATTTCATAGGAGAAAAGTTTGAGAAAGCCCCTGAAATTACGATAGATCCCATTGGATATTTCAAGTTGTTCTTTGATGATCCATTAATTGAAATGTTGTTGAGGAAACTTATATTCCGTTCAGGTTACAGGAAAATTTATAAACACAAGCAATGAGATTGAAATGACTTTAGGAATTCGAATCCTTGTTGGTTTATTGAAGTAGCCACAGTATCAAATGTACGGGGCCAGCACCACCAAAATACCTTTTATCAGCAATTTTATGTGTGCTAACAGGTTTGAAAATTTGAAACGTTTTTTTTTTCATGAAAATAACAATGATTTTGCTTCAAAAAACATATAGAAGGCTATGATCCACTGTATAAAGTAAGACCAATCTTTGATTTGGTGGTTGGAAAATGTCGAAACATCACCCAAGGAGAATGCCATGCCGTTGAAAAACAAATGGTTTCAACAAAGGTCTTCAATTCGCCAGTACCTCACGATGAAACCACACAATTGGGGATACAAAGTTTGGGCTAGATGTGGTGTAAGTGGAACCGGATGCTGATACAGTGAAAGACTATAGAAAAGTAAGTGCTGTAGTGATAAAACTGTCAAAAACACTGCCTGAATATGCAAATCAAAAGGTTTACATGGGTAATTTATTTTCAAGCTTGAAACTGTTCAAGTACCTGAAAGATAGAGGCAGCATCTGGGCAAATCGGCTAGATGGTGGTGGTGCACCACTGAAGAACAAGAAGCAGTTGGAAGTAGAGGGAAGAAGTGCTAAGGATTATAGAGCCGATGCTCTTTAATCCATAGCACCTCTATAAATTTCAACATTGTGCTGTTGCGTTGGCTAGACAAGTGACTGGTTTAGATGATATCTACCTTTGTTGGCTTATTAGATTGTTTAATATAAAACTAAAGCTTCTTTTTTCAACTAATGTGTTATTTGGATGCCTCATAGTTCATAATTTAAGAAGCATCTCATTTCTTCGAGTTAGACTAACAAAAGTTAAAAATTTTATTTATTATTAAATCAGCTCCAAGTGAATAATGGACCTTCTTTAATCAAAGACAGCATGATCAAAGACAGCATGATCATAGACAGCATGATCATAAACAGGATGATCAAATTGTTTTCTTCTAAATTTAAATTAAATAAAAATACACAGAAGACAAACATATTGCATTAACAATCAAAGAAAATATTTTTTTTCGCTGAGATACACAACCTATCATAATAAGCGTGTTTAACTTAATAATGGATATCGTAAGTTATATATTTACAACACGACTCGCACCCACATACAAATAGTCTATCCTACTGTGTTCAAACACATCCTTCTTCCGTTAGACTAAGATTATTTACAAAAATAAAATTCAAATTTACAGACGTTTTTATTCTTCATTAAAAAATTGCATTAACTATCGTTAGATATCAATGTATAAAATAAAATGGTGACTGAAAGGAGTTGATATCCAACTGGATTCTCCAATACTTTGAATATCAAACACTAGGTCAAGAGAAACATCTTGCTAATGCGTAGAAAACTTTTAGTTTTTTATGATTTTAATAAAATTTTCCGTACCAAGTTTGACCGATTCAACGTTCTCCTAATCAGTTAAATATTTCACAAGAAATAAATAAAGGACTTATCAAGCCAATTAATTATATCTGTGTACTGCGGAAAAGATTTTTGCAAAACCTGATTCAATATATTTTTCCATCACAAATTCTATCAAATGTATTTGGACGTAATAGATAATCGTTTTGATTGTCTATTGTTCAAGATATTTTGAAACCCTGCAAAGGTTTCTTAAATGTAAGAATTTTTTTTTTTATTTAAACAAATAAATATCATAGATAATATAGATTTAAAAAGAAGTAAAATAAATGGGTCTAACTAGTCAGTAAAAACATGAAACTTAAAAATATTTGTTTAAATTATATCTACCAAACCACAAAATAAACCCCAAATTGCTCTATACTTTTAGTCAATTTTGATGGCGTAATTACTGGTAAATTTATTACTCCAATAGTTATTTAATGATAATCAAATACCTCGAATATTATATCCGGTATTTTGGATGGATGTATGAAGTTGTTTCTATAGCATATAGGTCTACACACTGAGCCCACTTGGTAGTTTTTGCACACACCAGTATCAATTATCAAACTTTTGTCAAACTTTCCACAAATGCCACCCTTCCTGCAAACGTCAAGAGTTTTGGACCAACTGCCGTTCGCTAAACATTCTGTTTCATGTTCAAAAACCTAAAAAAATTAAAGATTTTTTTCAGGAAACTCTAAAACTTTTCCCTAATGAAAGCAAAACACAATGAATTTTTTAATAGTCAACTGACAGCGTAAGTTTTCACATAATGATGTTGGGAAAATTTTCGATGCTACAGGCAACACACACATACACAAAAAATTTTCATACTTCAATTCTTCTTAAATAGTTGGATGACTTTTATAGACACTTGTCAAGTAAACCCAATAATAGATAAAATGAGGAGGATAATTTATGCGACCAAATGCATGAAACCATATCATAAATTGTTTCAGGCTACTATCATTACCAGGATTACATGCATTTTCAGAGTTTAGGTTTAGTGGTGTTAGAAAAGTGAAATATTTAAAAGTTCTTGAATCAGACTATTTGTTTCATTGGCGCTATAACTTTTAGAGGAACAAGCTGCATTATCGGCAAGTAATTTTAGTATTAGAGGAGTATGTGTATAAGCTGTATGAAGTCAAGAATGAAACAGTACAAGGCACAACTGTTTAATGTTTAAAATTACAAATAAAAGAGTGGAATAGTGAAGGCAAAAAATGACTGATGTGATGAAAAATTTAAGTTGTACAAGACCTATGTTCTTTCAATACTATCTTAAAGAATTTGTTCACCTTCAAAATTTAAAGTAATCAGGTTCAGTAAGAAAAAAACAGGTAATTTTGTATCATTTTAAATTTTTGGGGATTCAGAAGGCTTTAGAGATATAAAACGACAGCCTTATTTCTATGAAATTTTTTTACGTAAACAAATAAGATCAATAATGCTATTTTTACTAGAGTTTAAAATGAGAAAAAATTGAAATAAAATATTACTTTTCAAATAATTAATAATAATAAAAAAAAATAATCCTGGTCTGCAAAATGCAAATTAAAGTGAGTTTATATCTAAAATTTCCAACAAATTCTTAAAATAACAGGTATAAAAACCAGTCAATAAATCGAAATTGTTTTGAGCAAAAAATTGTATTGATTTGTGTTTACAGTTATTTCTACTCCATTTCTAATCTGGTCTATAAAATTACACCTTTTGGTACTTTAAGTTTTTATCAAATAATCGTTGTGTAGTAAAGGCTGCGAAAATTGCCTTGAATACTTTTCTTGAACGTGATGACAGTGTAGAATTAGGTTATAAAATAATGGTGATTGTATGTTTTTTTGATTGTGATTGTAGACAGGTAAATTATTTATATTTTCAAAAAGTATTTGTCATACCAAGAGATAATTCTCCATGTACATTGGATCCTATGCAGTTGGCTTTGAATATAAATCCAAAAGTATGGATAAAACTTGGAGTTTGAGTCTTATTGGTCGTAAATTTTGTGATTGATTTTTGATGCATAAGGATCATTTATAACTAAAAAGAAAGGATCCTCATTTTCTGTATAGAAACTTTCACAATAATATAGAAAATAAACATTTCCCGTATTTCCATCACTCCAATATTTATACTTCGGAAAATAACAGGATATTTTTGAGACACTAAAGATACTTTTATGCATATTCAATTCTTAGTCAACTGGAATCTCATAAATCCTCTAGTTCCATTTCTATGGATTAAAATTTTTTTTTTATATAAAACCAAAATTACACTAAATTAGCTTCACAAACTATTTAACATTTCTTGGAGGTCAATGTTATGGTTAAGATTTATTTATAAATAAAGATAAAATCAGATAATAAATATAATAAGCAAATATAAAATCCTTTCAATCTGTTTTGAACAAATAAATTTTACATACATACATTAAACAAAAGTATCAAACTAGAGGTAGTTTTTCCAACAAAATTTTATTTAACAACAAATTTCATAACACGACTATATTCATGTATTATGCTATTTATAATTTAAGACCAAGTATAATAAAAATAACCTCAGAGGATAAACAATCTGTTTTACAAATGCTTCCAAATTTATTTCCATCAGTGCAAGTATACATAAGTGAATCCATACGGGATAAAGTTGGACAAGTTATCTGGATACAGCTACTATCTTGTTCCCATCTACCTTTACCAGAACACAGTAAATTTACTGTATTGCCACCACTTACCACACCAGCTACTTTTCTTACAGGTCTATAACCAGGTAGACACTGGAATCTAAAAGTTTAATATACTTTTATGGGCAATCATACTAAATAAACAAAAGCCAGTAATTACAGCGAGCATCTAAAGCATATCTTAATAAATTATATTAAATTTGAATAAGCGATAGTAATTTTTACCCAGAGATAGGAAGACAGTATATTAAGCAGCATACTATAATCTAATTTTAAAAATGACATAAGCTTTCAATTAGAAAATACCTTAATTTTGCTTAATAAATAAATTTCCAGAAAATTAAACTTGTCAAAAAATTAATTATAATTTTAAAATATATCAATCAAGAAATATTTGTAAGATAACCTTTTTGTGATTTTTAAACACCATTTCATAAAGTATGAATGAATAGCGTGAGAGAAATCTTAAATTGCCTAAACAAATCTTGCTCTGCTTTCTTGTCTGAAATTTCATGCCAGGAAATAAAAAAACTAACACATTTGATTTAAAATTGGATTACTGCATTACTGCATTGTATGAAAGAACATAAAGCCAGATCCAAGTATTGTGATCATGATCATAGTTGTTTGCCAGTTAATACCATTTAATTACCTCATTGACATGTTTAAAAGCCAGGTGCAATTATACAGGCTTGATTTTAGATATAGATATTTATTTAGGTATAGAGAAAATCATAATCTCATTACTTTGACATATAGAAGCATTGTGACAGTGTGACAGACAATAGATCAATTCAGCAGTCTTATTAATGGGGCCAGACACAGACTCTAGTAATGATTAATATTTGACCAAGCTGGTTTTATTATTTGATTTCTTCCTGGAAACATAATTTAAGGGAAAATCAAGTCTATTCAATCAAAAAACTTTTCAGAGAAATTTTCCTGATGGCCCATACAACAATAGCTAATACCAGCTATTGGTAATAGCTGTTGTATAAAATCGATATTCACAATTAATTTAGCCAATAGTTATATTACTGAAAAAATTTGGTAATATGCACCAATTTCCATAATCAGCATACGATAGCAAAAATCGTCCAAAATTTTAAATCAGCCTGTCTTATAATCTGTAAAAAATTTCAAGTTTACAAAAAAAGTTATGACCGTTCAAATGACCGTTCGACCAGACTTCAAAAGTGTAAAAAATGTACCTGCACCTAGTACCCATCTCTTTGACTCCTGACTTAGCACATTCGTTAACCTCCACATCAGAATCATACATGATGCTGTTCTTCACAACCAAAGGACATGGACACGTCACATAACAATGAGCTTTTGCTTTGCTCCATGTGCGATCAAATAAGCAAGTCAGTTCTGTATTGTTTCCAGACATTTTTGCGTCGCTCTTGCACTTGAATGAACATTTGTCACCAACCTTAGTCGTTGTTGGGCAGACTGTAAATAATGTTTAAAAATTTAAACAGGCTAAAATAAAATACCAGCCACTAAAATACATTTTGTTTTTGAGAGCTTTTTCGACCCAGAATGCAATGATAATAAATTTTGACTGAGCTAACTTTGTAGGGAATTTTTTAGCTCCAAACTTGAAGTATAGGAGAGATTTAAAAAAAAAAAAAAAAAAAAAAGAAAAAAAAAAAAACAACCAATCACTACTAATCGACACCCGGAAATTATTTTAGCAATAGAAATATTCAGTATTCTGATTTCTCAAGGTAAGATTTTACCTGTTTTTAACCAGTTAAAAATATTACTTTTAAACTTCGTTTTCCATTAAAGGGTATCAATTCAAAAAGATCACCTCTATCACTGCCATAAGTATAAGCGTAGATAGCAGTAACATTGACATATCATCTACATATGAGTGACACAACGGTATCATGTTTGTGTCAATCATCTACACTTCATCAGCACTTATGTGTAGGCCATTTACACTTGTGTAGGTCTCCTACACTTATGTGTAAGTAATCTAGACTTATGTGTAGGCCATCTAAATTTATGTGGAGGATATCTACATTTACGTGTGGACAATCTAAACTCATGTGTGGACAATCTACAATTACATAATCTACACTAGAGTGAATATTAAATATGCACCAGACATATTGCGGATATGCTGACTCATGCACTTTTTGATTTTTTAATTATGAATTTTAAACTTAATTATTTACTGTCCAATTTGAAATTTTCAGCACCAGGGATAACTTGTGAATAATTAAGTTTGAAATTCAGATAAGTGACCTACATGACCTACACATAAGTGAAGTAGACCTCAATATAAGCGTATTAGACCTATACATAAGTGTAGTAGACTTATACATAAGTGTAGATAGCCTATGCATAAGCTTCGATGAAGTGTAGATGGTTGATGCAAACAAGAAACTGTTGCATCACCCATATGTAGATGATGCGTTACTGTTATATACGCTTATACTTATGGTAGTGTACGATCCTTTAACTCCATGCTAAAGTAAAATGAAAAATAATGAATTGAATTCCAGAAAATTTCAATTTTCAATGAGTTTTCTTTGGGTCCAGTATTGAAAAACCAGAGGTTTTGACAGGCAGCCATTTGAATCAAAAAATAGCCTCAATGGTCCTTTTACATCATTCAACTCTTTTGAAAAAAAAGATTGATAATAGATTTTGAGAAAAAAAAAAAATAAAACCTGTTTTTAGTGTTTGAGTTCAGTAAGAAAAATCAGATTTTGATACATTTCTTACTTTACCCTCAAAATAAGTTCCAATCTCTTAATGAACATTATATAATTTTTTTTTTTTTGGCTACTGCCATACTAAACCTTATTTACTTTATACTTACATATGATGGAATAAGGCAGCATCGGTTTCTCACATAAAACTGGTTTACATACAAATGGTGTTTTCCATTCACCTAACTCACATACTGACATAAACTTTGTTATTGGCTGAAAGCCATCATGGCATTTGACTTTACATGTATCACCATCACCATTTCCAGAACATTTAAAAGTCGAATACGGCATATGAAATCTAACGCAATATAAGTACTCGCTTTTAAGCTGATAACATTTCTTTGTTCGGGGATCATATAATTCGTTTTTACCACAATTGTCAAAGATATTTTTGTGAGCTGAACGGAGAGCAATAGCGGATATCGCAAGATCTTTAAATAATATGCTAAATTTCACTCTTACAGCTACAGTTTCAAAGACTGGTTCACTCATGTTGTGCATAACGTGTAGAGTGTTTGGGTTAGAACTACAACTAATATGAATGCTTTTCTCTGGAGTGATTCTATGATAGTTCCCATTGGTGTCTTTAAGTTCAACAATAACACTTGTAGGAGAAGAACTCTCTAAATTTGATCAATTTTATAAATGACTTTTGTAATACCAATTAAAACTAATGAAAACATCAAAACTGTTTAAATTTAACTGATATCTTTTTTATTCCAAATTCCTTTTAAAAAGTACCAACTTACAGCCATTAATATGACTTACAGCACCATTTAATATGAACCCACCATCATATCAAACAATTTAGAAATTATTAAAATGAAAACATCCAACTCACTCTATCCTAAAAACTAGATATTAGCAATATGCACCCAAGCTTTCTCGTTTCATTTTTCCTATCTCCATCAAATCTGTGTTTAAGTTTGGAATCGCAAACACATTAAAAAATCATGGCAAACAAGCCATTGAATTGGGCTTTGTAAATAATCTAAAAAGCAAAAGTGATTCATCTTTAGGATTTATAGAAATTCGAAACATAAGCAATCTAAAACAAATAATCAATCAAGCTCAATTCAAATAGAGAAACATGACGATAACAATGAATACAATTAAAAAAGCATTTTGTGAAACACTCCATTATCCTAAAAAAAAGATGGTCCTCATATACCAAAATACATAAAAACCAGTTAGCAGCTTGTATCAAGATTTTCACATTACTGTTGTCAGTCAGCAGCCGCTGCCATAAGTCAAAAAAGCAAAAATCAAACTTCAAACCAAATTTTAATACATGCCTTTAATCATTGGTGCACATCACCATATTGTTTCTTGGTAAATGCAAAGAAGCTAAACAGTAAATACTGTATCTGTACTTAAACAATACATCATTCTCACCAATAGAAAATAACAAAATAATTTAATTACTTGGGTAGATACTTTCATTCGCACAGGAGAAACAACAACAAAAAACCTTAATTAGCCCAATTCTGCAAATATTATTATTGTATATTATATACAATTATATTATATTATATATATATATTACTGGCATAAATCATAAAACAAATGTATGTACCCTGGAAGCACTATATTGACATTTAATAGTATATCCTGACAACCAAGGAAAAACTTTAAATCTACCAATTATTTTTGAAATAATCAAGAATTTGACAGTTTCAGACCTACAAGCAACCTAAGTCAAACAGAATTATGACAACTTGCATTATGTCAAAATTTCAGAAATTATTACTAACCTTGTTGAATTCTCATTCCTGCTGCTATAGCAAAAGTATTTTAAAAATACAGTGGTACAATCAGTGAGCTAAAAACACCAAAACCGGGAGGAAAAATATTGTTCATGAAACTTTTTCAGAGTGTTATTTAAGGTCTGGTGAGTCCCCAAAAATAAAAAAGTCCTATTGATACGCCCAAGAGAACTCCCTGTTTGGCCATTTCCATACAACCCTTGTTTCGACAGACATTCTTTGAATATAATATTTGTCAAATCAACTGTAATGATTTAATTCCCAAATAATTTACCTTACAAACTTGGAAAACTGAAAAAGAAAAACATAGCAAGTATTATTTTCATAATCTTCTAAAAAAAAAAAAAATATATAAAAAAAATAGTTTATCAACATATTAGTTCATCTGATAATATATGTTTTGAAAAAGAAGGATGTGTTTAAAATTGCAATTCAAAATTTTACTAAAGCAGTGTTTTTGTTTCTCTAGAAAAAAATACTTAAAATGCAATGGATGTTTGTATACTTTGCAAATCTATAAAATTCTATAAAAGTTAGAGACAAAAGTCTTAGAGCGGTAATCAATGTTAGTGAAAGAAAGAAGTAGCTAGATTTGTAAAAATAATTTATTCTTATTAGTAGAACCCCCTTATTTTTTATAGCTAGAAAGATAGTGCTTAGTTCTAGAGTCTTTGCTCACAAAAAAAGAATAACAAGTAGATTAGAAAAAGTACTTATAGTTGCATGAACTGATCATTTACCTTGTGCACATAACTAAATGTTAATCAAATTTACAGTGTATGTTAGTAAAAAACACACTATTTAAAAGATATTCAGGAAGGCGTTACCAAAACGAGCAGATCAGTTTAAGTACATCAAAAGGGTAGAAGAAAGTTTGTCAACAAAAGAAAAAACAGTTCATGCTAGATTCGATTCTTGTTGTGAAAAAAGCAATTTACCACACCAACTGCATTAACAAGCTTTGGATGCAGACTTCAAAAGAAAAAGTTTGTGGCCATCCAACAGGTGCTTAAATTTTTGAAAATTTTTATAGTCTGTGATTGGCTGGAAAACCACGACAGTGCGAAAGTTTACATTCGCCGAGACGTGCTTGAAAAGATGATCCAATTGAGCAACGATAGACAAACTTACATTATAAAATAAATGAAATTAAAACTTCGAAAACATGGTGAAAATATATACTTTGCTGAAAAATCTGGCCAAGGTAATCTCCTGTGCTTTAAAAATATGACTCACTTTATTCTTAAAGCCTTCCAAAAAACACAGACAGCAAAATAATTTGATTATAGCAGCTGCGAAACTGATAAAATCAGACTTACTTCAGATGCCAAAAGTGAAAACGAGTATCCAGCTCTAGAAGACTAAATTTTGGATTCCAAAGAGCATACAAATTTTCTTAAAACAATTGGTAGCTTCGAAGTTAAAGAAGACAAGTATAGGAGAATTTATATCTCGGGAATCAAGACCTAAATCTACTATAGCTCCGATTTTGTTTGGCATTGGCGTTGATCATGATGAATTTTTTGGCTAAAAATGGTTGATTAAATATCTTGCCAAACTTAGAAAATACCACCTTCTAATTGAGTTTGTTTAACACGTTAAGGAAGTTTATCATAACATCGTCGTTGACAGGTAAGGGAACTTGAAAATTATTGTAATATAACCTTCAAAAATCAAAATAAAAAACCAAGTAATTAGATGGTTGAGCTTTGAAAATGTTAAAGCATCTGAAGGTGTTTGTCACAAAATTTTTGGGTTCATATTTTAATTGTTTAACAACAATTAAACTAAGACCTATTGAGGAGATAAAGCCTTCTACTCATTTCCCTGTTAACTTTGATTTACTGACACACTGTGGCTGACTAGTAAAGCAGTTCCAAATTGTCTGGATACATGCAAAAAGTGCATGTGTGTATCAGATTAAAAATGTAAAAAAAAAAAAAAAACACTACAGATTTGTGCATATCGTTTTTGATGGGTACAATGCTTCTAAAAAGTTTACAGAGACAAAGTTAACAATACAACAGATATCAAAGATGATGTTCACATAAAAGTAACCTATACATGAAAAATTAACTTCTTTCTAATGTGAGGAAAAACGTTGAGTAGATTAAACATCTTGCAAAGTTTCTGCGACCAAAAGGTTATACTTGCTAAGACTCCCTAGCTGATGCAGGCACTAAGATAAGAACAGCTTTGGAGCTTGCAAAAAATATTTTTAAAAACAGTTATTGTTGTCTCAAACAAAATTGATAATAGATTTCATGCTTCTTTATCAATGGTATACAGAGTTGAAAACTTTTTATATTCTCCAAGAATAAGGCAAAAAGTTCTAGAACATTGAACACTTCCAACCTAATGTATCAGATAAAAAAACTGTAAAATAAAAGTTGCAACTGTTACATTGAAAAGTGTTTATGGTGGAAAGAAACCAACTACAACTTTGAAAAAATGTGACGGGTTTAATTTTAATACAATTGTCTTTAAAAATCCTTCAATTTTCATACGTCATAACATATTGTAAGTGGATAACTTTGTTTTTATGTGAGCTTCTGCTGAAAATAGACATCTAAAAAAGTAAAAAAAAAAATCTTGAACAATAGACTGAACTTTAATTTATAGTGCCAATTAAAATCAATTACTCAAAAAATCAATAATAATTTTTTTTTTTCAATGAATCATATTTATAGATTTGTGTGAGTCTTCTTCTCTTCATATTTTATGCAAAAAAAAAGTTTGGTTTTTGTGGACTGCCCCTGTAAAAGCTGCAGATACACTGCAAGTCTACATATTCATTGAAAATTGCTATTTCAACACTCTACTTTTATATCATAGCTATGAAAAGTACCTGGCAACAGTATGTGCTGGTAAACTCGAACCAGAGAAACTAGCAAACACAGAATGTGCCGCTTAATATCATGGCTACAGAGTTCATCTCCAAATTAATGAATGAAAGTTTCTCGTTGAAAACTTCAATTCAAAGCAAGAGCAATGTGGATGGAAACTTGAAGTTGATCTTAAAGATAATACAATACAAATTAAGTTATCATCAAAGCGAAAATAACCAATGTTGGAAGAATGGCCTCACCTGTATGAGTGCTTGTGGTGAATTTCATGGAGAGAGTTGTTACAACAAAAAAGTAATTAACTTAGCAAACCTTTATCTCCATATATTTTATATTTCAGGTACAGATTTATTGGTGATGGTTATGACTACTTCTAGGACATTCACTTAATAAGCACATGTCAGTTTGAGCCCCGCTGTGGGAGATCATCAGTAATAAAGTTTGATGTTTTATTTATGATCTCCATCCAACACATAAATGAAAACCATTATTTATAAACAGTGAATTGCTTTATTTACTAAAAAAAAAAAAAAACATTGTGTTTCCTTTAGATCATGCACTCTGAGCTTGAATAAGATGAAGATGAGAAGCCAGGAAAATAATAAGATACAAAATGATGGAAATATTTTCGATAAATTAAAGATATCCTGATAGAAGTTTACAAGAGACAACCTTACTGGAATTTGTAGCATTTAAGCTTTTTTCAATAGAAAAAATGCATTGAAGTTTTTCAGAATTCTTTGGTACTTCTTAGTCTCCTTTATAATTCTTGTTTTGGATGAACTAATATGCTGATAAGCTTCTTTCTTGTTTAGAAGATTATGAAAAGAATACTCACTACGTTTTGTCAGTTTTCAGAGTTTGAAAGATCAATTATTTTTGAGAATTAAGTGATTACAATTGATTTGACAAATATTCATTTCAAAAAAAGGGTGTCAAAACAAAGAGTGTATGGAAACGGCCAAACAGGGAGTTTTCTTGGGTGTATCACTTAGGTTTTTTTCGAGGACTCACCAAACCCTAACAAATAATCTCACAAAGTCATTAATATACATTTTTTTCCCGGTGTTGGTGGTACTTTGACTTTACTAAGGCCTTTTCAACAAGTGAAGAAACAAAAATAAAATAAAAAAATAGAAGTCATCAAACAACTCTTAAAAACAAGCCTAAAACAGTCTAATAAATTAACTTGTATAAGCCCTTATAAGTAAAAAAAAATCTCAATAAAATCTAACCATGTTTTAATTTTAAAACAAATTTATTTAATGTTCGTATTATAATAATTCTAAAAAATACTACAGATTATTTTTTGCAGAAAAAATAATAAATGATCAAATATTGATGAGTTAGAAGCTTTTTTTTGTCATGTCGTCAAACACACATTGTTTGTCTATAACTTAGAGTATATAACTGATGATTAAAAAATAAATTTTTCTTTTACGTTATAACTAAATAAAAAATTTTTATTATTAAAATTATTAGGTATTCTAATCAACACAGAACAAAAACTCTAAACAAAGTTATATGCTAAGTATTTTAAAGAAAATAGTTCAAAACAAGGAAAGATGGTTAATGCTGTTAATGTGATAATGGCAAACATTTACATCAATCTGCAATCCTTAAAAAAAATATATTTTACAAACCTTTTTTAGTTCCATCTGAAGCAAGATATAAAACAACAGCTGAAGCAATAACTTTTTTATTAAAGTATGCTTCGATCCAGAAATGAGTATACTTTGGGTGATAATGTCTGCATGGTCGCCATGCCAATTGTAGATCAACTGTTTTGTAACCAGGTAGACACTCCTGGAAATAAAAATAAGCAAATTAATTTAAGTTTAAATCAGGAAGCAGTTAATTGGTATATGATTAAGATCAATATATATGGTTTAGTACTTTAAAAAAGGGTCATGTATCGAAGCATCGTAACGTATTGCACATTATCTGAAAAAATTGTTGTAGGCGGCAAAATTCAAGTCTCTTTGATTGAAAATTATAAAAACTTATATGGTTTGGGATCTATTTAACTTAAAGAAACGCAATTAAATAAGGTTTGCTTACATTTGGTTAAAATTATGTAATATTAAGTCAATATTAATAGTTAAGAGGTTAGGAGTAATGAATTTTAAAATTTTTTTTGTTTGCTTATGTACCAAATTCTACCATTATTCCACTACCATAAGTATAGTTGCTTATGTTCTATTCAAAATTTCACAAAAACGGTCACATAACTCAAAATACTTGAAATTAGACTAATACTTGAAATAGGAAAAATTTAGGTGACACTTTATTCAAATATTACACAGGATTGTAGTATACACTGTCTGGAATTAAAAAAAACTTCAATAAGTTTCATTAACTAGGTTTTGTTTACATGAGGTTAAAACAAGTAATATCACGTTAATAATACTAAAAGCCTTCGGTGTTATTGGCCTAACACCACCGTTTTGCAGAAGCACGTCTTTCAGAAAATATTTATTATTTAAAAATCGCATTAGCAAGAAATATTGTCATAATTTTATAGTTACCACTTTATAAATGATAAATACCCGGTCTTTGTTTTATAACTTTTTTATATAAGATTTTAAAACATACACCCAATGATTAATAAATTTGAGTTTAAATTGAACGCTATCTTACACTTATTTTATATTTCATTGTAATAATATTTTATTATAATAGTACATATAGTGGAGGTGAATAACAGGTCTACCGGAGATTAAATAAGAAACCATAGTAGCATAGTATTGCTATTTCAAGCATCTTTAAATTGTCCGAGGTAATTGTCCCCAATGCCTAACACTGTTTCTAACCCACACCCTGACCCCTTACCAGGGCAATTGTATTAATATCAAATTTTATTAAGCCATTGGAATCATTTGATTAGCTATTCCATAGAGCTGTGCAAAAGCACATGACCCGAATATGTTTTAATTTTTAAAAACTTTTTTTCGAAGTTTAGTTAACTTTGATAGCAATAATTTTAGATCGTTGAAAATGGCAAAAAGTGGTTGCCGAATATTTGAGATTAATCTTAGAACAATTGATTAAATCTCCCTTGAAACCAAGATCTTCTTTACCACCAATCACATTTGCTTTAAGTGTTGAGCTCGACCATGTATTCCGTTCAAAATGCATAAGCTATGATGAGATAATAAGATATAAGCAAAAACGTATATTAAGTGTGCCTTTACAGCATGGGTGGCTGATAATGTTGATCATAATGTAGCACGTTGAATGGAAAGAACACTTTTCATGGAATGGGAATTATTTCAGCATCTGCGTATTCAGGAAAAACTGTAACGATCAAAACCTCCCTGAAATCAAACGTAAGCAATTGAAGAAGGCAGTTGATGTGGTGAAAGGAAAATCAATTGAGATCAAAGCACATGACAATAATTCTAAATCCAGGCTGTCATCTGTGTTCTACAAACCAATTTCTGACTATATTGAATGTTTTGCCAAAGGATGTTAGATTGGGATTGACTGTGTCAATCTGTGTAATTCTTTAAGAAATCTCGTCCCAGTTGGTCAGGATATATTATGTCAAATGTAATGTTTGGTGAAAATCCAGATATATTTAAATCGTATCTAATTCTTTACTCTTTCACTGAGGTATACCATTTCAGTGAAAATGGTTAATTAAAGTGGCCCCATACCCAAAATAAAAAAAATTTAGAATTACATTTCATCAAGGCTTTTTTGAGAATCTACACAAAAAACGTTATACAATGTTTTTTTCCATCAGGAAAAGTAGAAAATACTCATGAATTCATGTGAATATACATAAAAAAAAATTGTTTAAATACAAAATGGCGGATAAAAATATTCAATAATGAACAAAATCCCACCTTTTGTAAAATAAAAATTTATCACAAAATGAAAAACATAGAAATTGAATTTTTCGACTATTTCAGGCCATAAAACATTGAAAACAAATGACAAAAAAAGGATAGATCTGGCCTATACATTAAAAAAAAAAAATTAATAAACAAAAAAACTCTTTAATTTTGGCATTTTTTGGTTATAGGCTACCTATATACAATCGTACAATTAAAACTATATATGTGCATTTTTGAATCTGGGCTTAAAAAATCAACTTATAACGCTATATAATTGTTCAAGCCTAATATCCAGAATATGATCAGCTCAGGGATTACCAATCTCTTGAAAGTAAATGGATTGTAGATTCAAAATGGATACGTTATGTTAAAATAAAAGCAGAAACAGAAGAATGGGGATGGGAAAATTTGACTACAAGAGACCATTACGTATCAAAAGCCCGTTCCTGAGTTGCAAATGGCATAAAATGTACGTCATAATATTTGAGTCAAATTCAATATAGAAGAAGACAAAGACATAGAATTTCAAAATATATTTGATCTTTTGGACAATTTCTAAATATGCATACACATGATATATTTGTATTTAGATTATCAAATAGGAAATATGTCTGTAAAACATGAAGTAGAGATTTTGATTTTGTAGCATAGAAATTTAAATTCCGAATATTGGAGAAAGGAATTAGGCGTATTTTTAATGGGTCACTTACCGATTTTAAACAATGGATTTCGGTCTACAATATTTATACATCAATATCAAACTAAATTTATAGCAATATTTAATTAAATGGAAATCTATAATTTTATGTCTACAGCTAGTAGTAATTTCTAGGATAAACGGTAATACAACACCGGTGTGCAAACTTCTAGGATAAACGGTAATACAACACCGGTGTGCAGATTTCTAGGATAAACGGTAATACAACACTGGTGTGCAAATAACACTGGCATGCAGATTTAAATCTGGTCTGCCAAGATAACATAATTATCTTTTAAATAAGTCTAAAATTTCAATTCATGTAAACAATTTCTCCCGTTACGTTAAAAAACAACACATTAAAATTAAATACATATATTTTCATAACACTTTTACAGTTAATAACAATTCGCGTGTGCAAATAATTACTAATACTAATACATAAACTTTGAAGTTATTACTAAACTCAAATAGATTAAATTTTTGTTTATTAGTATCATAAAAAACAGTCAATGAGGTTTAAATTATATATTTTTAATCTAAAGAAATCATTTTTTAAACTTATCAAAAATATTTATAATATATTTATTAATATATTTAAATGACCAAATATAACCTTGAAAAGCCCAATATCCACATTTTCTATTAAATAAATGTTTATTCTTAAAGAAACAATTTGAGACAAAATAATATGAAATGTCTCACAAGCTTTATTGGAGGTTTCCCAGTCACCACATTTTCAGGACAAAATTCTGTGGATTGGCCAGGCTTCCCAATCACCCGGTATGTCCATTGATCTTCAAAGCCATCAGGAGTTAGGTAACCACAGTCTTCAGATGTCTCTGTTTTCTCGAATTCTTCACACAACCCTAATGTGAGAAATTTTGATTTCGTAAAAATTTAAAATCCGCTATTTATTAATGCAAAAAAATTTTTTTTAATTTCAATAAGCCCTAACATAATTTTGATGCACGTACCCTCAGTTAAAATTCCTTTCATGTTCTTTCGAGTTTGCAATTATAAATATAACCTCATCATAAAACTTTTTATCCATGGCTCAGTGGTTTACTGTGCACAAACACAAGATTGTGATAAAAAAAATGTTAGGTTCAAGCTCAAAATTATGTTATGATAATGGTGGAGCCACAATATAATTTCTAGCTATTCATACAGAAGAATTAATGTATTGAATATCTTTCATCTTCTTGTTTTTCAACTTGGTAATATATGTAAACTAAAATAGCAAAACAAAATGTTGAAGAACACAGACAGAAAAGATATTTACCATCTCCTTTATGTATATAGCATAAGCTTGGCTGCAATTTGCAATTAAAAGCTTTCTCAATCTTACACGAGCTGCAGCCATCTCCGTCCCTATAATTACCGTCATCACACTCTTCATCAGATGCTATGAAACCATCTCCACAAAACCCATCGTTCATTTTGAATAACAGTGGTGGAGATAAACCGCTGGAGTATTTTCCTCCAATTGTTCTTATTTGGTAAGTATATTGAATGTTTTCCTCAATTGAGCTAAAAAATATTCTATATCCATAAAAATTTCTATAATAAACTACAAACCTGTAGTATTATGGGCCATTTACTAATAAAGTTGTTTCAAAATTTACAGTATTTCTTACTGTATCGAAGAAAAACACTTTAATTAGTAACAAAGATAAAGGATCAAAATTTTTGAAGTATATTACACAAGAGAACAAAACTTACTGCTCCTCAAATTCTTCTTAAGTAAATGTATCTGTGCAACAATTATATTTCCTTGAAAATTATTGACTGTTTCACTGAAAAAGTTGGAAGAATTCAAGAAATTAAAACTTTTGCTCATTAGAAAAGGCAGATTCAAAACATTTTTAAACTGGTGAAAAATGAAATGTTAAGTTTTCTTTTTTTTCTTTTCATTATGAACAGACAACTAATAATTTTAATTCTCAGGGTTAGATTTAATAGCAGAAAAAAACCAAAGTTATAACACAACAAAATAAAATACATACTCTTCAAAACTAACAGTGTCCACTTCAACATTGCTTGAAAGATGAAATGGCGGATTTCGAATAACTTGATATCGCAATGCTAATTTTTTACATTTTTTACAACTTGGATTTTCCTCTTGTGAGATAAGTTGAACTGCATCAATGGAAGGATTTTGATTTGAAACGTGAATACGTACATAAGAAACGATCTTGTCAATGTCTATAGCTCGAGTATAAGGCTGATCACAGTGAGCTGTACCAGGACCTAAAATATAAGTATTTGGGTAAATTTTTTATAGAAAATGCGGTTAGAGAAAACTGAGTACTAGACCAAAAAATTGTTATTGAAAAGATATATTTAGCATTTAGCATTTATCCTCCCATTTTTCCAGATAATTACACAAAATTTAAGAAACATTTAAGAAACCTGATTACTAGACGATGTTCTTTAACGCTGGCATTATTAAATATTTAATAGATTGAGCGTTATTGTTTATTCCATTTGCTCTTTGCATATTTAGTGGATTGACCATTATTAATTGTTTAATTTTTTTGAGTAGAAGATCACTATTTATACTTAAAAATATAAATAGAAAATAAGGAAATTCCGAAAGTACAATTTAGTACTATTTTTTTTTTCCAAGATTTAAAATTTTCTTGTAGATAAAGGAACAAGAATATTTGTACATACATTTTTGCATATATTTCGTCTATGGTAAGATTATAAAAACATATACAATTTAGTCAAAAAGAAGAGTTACCTAGGGGTACCTAAAAATTCCGAAAATAATTCTATACTCTTTTTTAGTAATATATGTAGTAGTTTTTAATTTGCATTTAAAAATATAAAAAATCACAAAACAAATATTCTAAAAACATCTAGATAAAGTGATAAAGGAAAAATCTGTGATTCAGTTGCATAACTTCAATATCAAGTATTAATCAAATCAAAAAATCAACAACTTGCATGTTCTGAACTGCTGCTTTTAAGGGTTGCATTTTCTAAGAATTTCCAAATTAATCACAGGTGACCCGCTACACTCTTTAATATTCCGATTTTATTTGGAGAGCGCCGTTTCCAACCAAATCTAGTTTCCTAGAGTTTCAAAATTTTTCGTTTGAAAAGCAAAATTTGACTGGTGAGCTCTCTTGTGAGTTTGCAGCTATTTATTGAAAAATTATCTCTCCAGTTTCAATAAAAAAACAAAGCATTTCTTACCCAGTGACGTGGAAGAACGATCAGGATGGAATAGTTGAATATCCTGAATAGAATCTTTCGCTTTAAAAGTTACCCAAACTTTTATGGCGGATGGAATTATTGCTTTGTCAAAATAAATATCTAGGTAACAGGGCGTGTTACCACAAGTAGCTAGCCATGCATGGTCATCTGCTTCACATATAGAAACCACATCGGGTGGTCCAACTGCTTTGTTTGCGCTAAATTTTCGGTTGTCTGTATGGTTGCGAACATGAGAAAATGCTTGTGTTGCAAATTGTTTTAATTGCCTTGATTCAAGTTCACACATGTGACAATTGTTTCTTGTATACATTTTTCCATAACCAATTGGAGGGATCCAACTCAACAAAACCTAGAATATATCATCTGATGTTACAGCAAGCAAATGCTTAACTGTGTAGTTAACATTAGCTACTTCACTGAGTTTGTATTGCCAGAACATTACTCAAGTATAACAAAACAGTATTCCTTTTTTTTTTTTTAATTAACTGGCAAAACCTTGAAAATCAGCAATTATTGTCTAAATCAAAAAACAGCAGATTTATTTTGAGGGTAGATTAACTAGTGCTGAAAATCCCAGACATCTGCCAGTCCTTACTTTAAGGTGATGCTTAATTTCACTAAAACCTACATTTTCCGAATAACTAGAGAGACTAATTCTAGGATATCTATTAATCATACATTCTTTGAAAAGGTAAGAATTAGTTGATTCAAATATTTAAAACAGTGACCATTATAATCATTATTATCAAATAGAAAACAGAATTTATCACAAAAAGTTTCTCATTATGATAAAAAAAAAAGATATTAGCACATTAGGACCTACAAGCCTACATATATTCAAAATCTTAAAGAAA
This sequence comes from Euphysa ruthae, assembly GCA_035046665.1. Classification (NCBI taxonomy): domain Eukaryota; kingdom Metazoa; phylum Cnidaria; class Hydrozoa; order Anthoathecata; family Corymorphidae; genus Euphysa; species Euphysa ruthae. The sequence continues at coordinate 22,897 of JAUZNK010011426.1, forward strand.
TATTTAGCAAAATATACATTACCCAAATACAACTTAAACTCTCTTATCACAAAATTTTGTTTAAATGTTAGCATACCGAAAACCAATACGTGGAACTGTTTGAGAATAAATCTAATTAAGATGAAAAGAAATCATTATAAAATTATATACTTAAATTAAATGTGATTAAATTTTAACTGACGTTGATTTTTTTCATTTACCTGAAAAGTCTTTTCATGTTTTTAAATTATTTTTACTAAATATAAACTAAAAATGGATAAATTTGTATAATAATAAAAAGCAACATTTAGCATATTGGTATAAAATAATATTTTGAGATACTTTTCAGTCATAAAAATATTATATTTTTTAAAAAATTACCAAAAAATGTTATTCTTTAGTTCACACACACAATTCTTGTCATTGTTTCTATCTCATGAATATTTATACTTTGAGACAGTGTGTAAGTGTGCCTGAAGTCAATTTTTGACGAATAAAGTAAAAAGAAACTTTTTGAAAAGGAGAGTAACAAATTATATCAACATATAATTCATCTTGATGATATAATATGATGATATATAAATAAAGAGGATGATAAGCAGATTTTTCTATTTGCAGTCAACCGAAGTAAAGATTGAGAAATTCAGTATTTGAATTACAGCTCAGTTTTCATTTTCAGGGTTCATGAATCAAATGACCCACTTTAGTCTGTTAAAAAAAAA
>JAUZNK010011437.1:0-23593 GCA_035046665.1 Euphysa ruthae
GTGTGTGAGATAGATCAACTATTAGGTGCCTATATTGTTCACTGGTCGCATCGTTATAGAGCTATATAAAACAATCTATGGCACCAGGTGTAGATTGATAACCTAAGCTGTGGACTGGTTTTTTGTTGGATGGGAAACGAAAAAGACACATGTAGTCCATTTGCAAAGGTTGGCCCCGTGCATCTCTACTTCCACAACACCAATGAGAAACTAGGACAAGTTTAGTGTTGACGTTGTGACTCCTATCTCCGATCAGATGGCCGAGAGCATTCGATTATTGTTATGGGGTTGAACGTGTAGAGGATAAAGGATCAATACTACGAACTCCTAGAATGTTACCGGCGCCACCAAGAAAAAATCAGTCAAGTTTTAAATCGCTATCATCCGATGAAGTTGTTGATGCGCTGGCTCAAAATTTTGGTGAGCACCTCACCTTGAGAGATAGTGGCGACGAAACACAACAAAAAGGAAGTGGAATTTAGCTGCTAAACCAAGGCATGGACCACGCTAAGCAAGGAAGTCACTATGAGGCATGAGATGTTATAAATCAATCAAGGTAACTTATACACCCACACGATAAATTGAAAAAGCATCGCCTCTCTTAGAGACTAGATCATACTAGAATACCTAATAATGGCACCGAAAATAAATACTCTCCCTAATAAAGATCGCTCTGTTTTACCAGAACAACTTGGCACAGGAAATTACTCAGTTAAAAAGTGTTTCTAATCAGCGCTACCATGCCATATACCTGATATAATATTAGAGAGAAGAGCAACCTATTAGTTTTTCCCGCAAAATAATTGTCAGCCTAATCGCTGGAAACTACGACTCTACGTCCACACTAGTAGACTCAATTAACAAGCTCCTTAAAAACACAGGCTTCACTGTATCGGTGAATAATCCCAATAACTAGCAACAATGCTCTTTCAGGGCCTTTACTTGTGATTCTGGGTTTCCCAGCATGGAAAAAATTCAAGGCTGGAAGCCATATTAGTCCCAAGCTTGTTGACGTCACTGGAGGAGTGAATATCCATCTCGCCTATATTGGAATTTTCAAGAACACGAATATAAGCAAATTCCAGGTCCCGCTTCTGCAAAACATTCGACAAAGCGATGCTAGTCCTGGTGAAAAAATTGACTAGAGGACTAGTCGACCTGACTACGAAGCTATCCAATTGAACACACGCTCATTCCAATCAATCGAAGTAGATGTTAGAGTACCATACGGCGATAACATAGACTTCATACTTACACGAGCTAAGTATTCGAATCAGCATTCGCAAAACGAAATGAGAGTCCCAGAAAAGCTTACTACAGATACTAAAAGCCGCCACTCACTTTACCACTACTATAGAGCAGGGGGAGCATTGCGTGCAAAGAGGAAAAGACTTTTTTGGAAATCTTTAGGGTGGAATTAAGCATATGGGATGATACGACAAAAACGGTTGCAACTGAAATATATGGCCCTGCGGTTCTCCTTCACTCGAGGGAAGCCAGAGTTTACGTGATTGAAGCGTGCTGTATGCAATGCTCTGACTCGACCTCACTTTGACTATGCATGTTCTGCCTGGTATTTAGGCCTTAATGATTCACTTAAAATCGGTTTGAAAAGTGCACAAAATAATTCTATAAGGTTTTGTTTAAATATGAACAGTCACACCCATATTGGTACTGAGCAGTATAAAGCCATAAATTTGGTGCCTGTTGATATGAGGGTGAACCTGCAGTAGATCCAACCTAAATTACATATCTGAAATCTTTAAAATTTCTGAAAATAGAAAAGTCCCTCTACACAACAGTCATCTAAAGTTAGATACACCCTGAAGAATATCCACCATGATAAAAAATTGTCTGTCATGAAAATGTCCCTTTATATATATATGGAACAGGCTTTCTAATGAAATAAAATTAATCACAAACTATAACGTATTTAAACTTCAGATCAAGGAAAATTTTTTACCTCTTTTTTTTAATACTTAAATATAGACTATAATTCTATAAAAAAACACTTTTTTTTTATTATATTTTATATCTTTTATATTTTTTTTTTACTCTGCTTTGATCAATCTTTATATTTTTTTTGTGGGATGTATAACGGGACCACAATGGAAATATTGTTTTGACAGAAAATTTTTGTGCCTATCCTTGCCACCATTTGTTTTTTTATCTTAATTTTTATTTTGATGTTATTTTTTTGTTTTCTCTTCTCTTGTAATTTTCATAGCTTATGACATTTCTTTGTGGCAGAATAAATACTTACTTATTTTCCAGCGAGAAATGGCAAGATCAAGTTCAAAAATCTGGTTCAAAAAGCTATACGTGCACAAGGTGGTCGCATCCCACGAGTACGAGGTGTTTGTACCCGAGGTGGTCGCGTTCCACGAGCAGTCGTGCCTCAAAAGGTGGTCCTGTCCCACGAGGCTCTGGTACCTTATGAGGCTATCAAGCCTCAAGAAGCGGTCATATTACTCAAGGTGGTGGTGCACCACTAGGCGGAGGTCGTAGAAACAACGAAATGGATTGGAGCTGGAAAAAAATAATTGAAGAAGATTACGTTGTGGAATTACAGGAATTAGATTTTCATGATTAGGACTTGGCTTGAGATTCAATGAAAAAAATACAACAGTATTAGACTAAAGGAATCTTTATTTAGACAAAACCGTAATGGACTTGTCAGTAACCGAAAAATTGCTGCACAATTTTTAGCAGCTGATCCTCAAAATAATTATCTAGAATTATGGGAGCCAGTCGATAAGGTAAAAATACGATAGTTTTTTGGTCTGTTTTTATTGGTGAGTAATATAAAGAAGCTAACCATACACTCATATTGGTCGACAAATTAATTGATACACAGGCTTATTTTTTTTTCTCGTGTAATGAACCGTACCACTTTTCATCTAATTCTCAAGTTTTTTGCATTTTAGCGACAAAGATGATCCAGCGTATGATGTCAGCGATGAAAATCGCGATCGCTTACGCAAAGTGAGAACATTTCTTGATTTGGTTAGGGATTGTTGCAGAAAGGTCGAACGGGATTGACTTGACTTCTTTTGAGGAAAGGGTATGTTCGAAGAAGACGAACCACCGTGGCACTGTACATTAGAACCGAAGCAACATTGCAAAAAAAAAACTGTCAACAAACAACTAGACAAAGGTGACAATATGTTCTATAAAACGACCAATGAGCATCCGTCAAATATATGGGCAAAGCAAGTAGATTTTACGCACAAATAATTTTTATAAAATTTAAAAATCTTATCCAACAAAAAATATGTCTAAAAAAAATAACAATCAAGTTCCATAAACCTGTCCTTCTTCAACAGTGTTTTTAGTCTTCAAAACCTTTAGCTACTTATTTCTCAATTTTTTAAAAAAAAACTTTCGGGGTATAATATTCTGGTTGTAGACGGCATACATTTAAAACGTTGAGAACTCAGCGCTATTGCACTTTCGTACACCCTTTTACATTGATGGTTCTTATTTAGAATTTTACGCTGATCAGTAATCATATGGACTATGGAATATATATCATATGGAATATGGGACTGAAAATTTGTGTTTCACTTTTTATTCAATTGCTGTTTCAATACACGTATTTTTATTTTTTTTATTTTTGTAAGCAACCTTAGTCAAAATATAAAATTTTTTAAGCAACTTTCCTAGGAGCAAGTTTTTAAGTAAGCAAAATTTTTGAAATGTCGAATTTTGATTGTTTTGAATAAATAGGATTTATTTTAAAGAAAAAAGTATATAGTTTATGGCTGCTCAATGCAAACCGAACCTAATGTAGCGTATCTTTTGATTATCTAACGGTTTGAATATGGATTCAAACCGAATATTTATAAACTCGAATGTTTTGAAAACTAATGGAGAGATCATTACCAAGTCAGATTATGTTTCAGCGCGATTCAGATGCTTCCAAAAAATCGGCTGTCTCATCACAGCAGATGGAAGTGATAATGATAAAATATAATCAGAAGGCCTAGAAGACTGCTACGTAGCGCCACTTCCACCTGGCATAAAACGCAACTTTAAGTTATAACGAAGACCAAACCCAATAAATGAACAGCCAGAGGAAACTACAGAAATACAACTTCATCACAATGGAAATATTCTAGGCCTACGGATATTGAGACCGTATTATTTATCGTTACAGGAGATGTAATGGATGATATTGAGTCTAAAATTTCTTTGTAAAACTTGAGATTTTATTTTATCGTTGCTAAATTATCTTTGAAGTAAAGATTCGTCTCTGCTCAGTGAGTAGCTTTTTTACTTCATAACCAATCAGTTGAAAAAGTATAGGTTTCAGGGTAAAGATTGCCGTCAGTACTAAAAAATTTTCCTAGATGGCCAAAATTTGGGTAGCTTATAAAAAAATATGTGTAGATCTTTTTATTCTATTACGCGTGTTTCCATTTTGGCGTCGTTGATTCTTGCTCATAGTTTGCTTATTGCTTTGACATAATATTTAGTTTGTCGATTTTACATTTCATTTATTCTTACTGAATCCGCCATGACTGTTTTACGTGCTCCTATTCAAGATGTGTTCGATGGAATATATTTAAAAAGAATTGGTTCTCGCTTTACGGGCTACTTTCAGAAATTTATTAGATGGTGTCGACAGTATGGATTGTTTGCTACTCAAAAAAGAATAATAAGTATTAGGCAAGGAAGATTTTTTTGTAAAATCTCATTTAGAGTTGTGACAAATTCTCGAAATTACCTATTTGAATTAGCTATCCAATTTTTTTTTCTTGTAATTTTTTCTTGTAATTTGCTGTTATCGTACGTCTACTTTCCGCCAGTCTCAGAAAGTAAGTTTTTGTAGTATTTGTTTATTTCCGTTAAGAAATAAACTTTATCCGCGATGGAAGATATGTATGCTGGAATTTGAAATTATGTTCAAATTTCGGACAGTTAGTGTTAATTGGCACTTGTAAAGTTTTTCTTTCTTAAATAGCATTATCTTCTCGCCTGTAATCTAATTTTCGCTATGCAAGCAACAAATATGAGCTAAAATAAAAGATAGCATACAGACGTTTATATGTATATTATTATTGTTCGCTATAAATTTTCCAAGTTCCGTGCGAATACAACTGACAGCCAACTATGTAATTTAAAAGGGGAGTCAAAGGGGAGTCAAAGGGGAGTCAAAGGAGAGTCAAAGGGGAGTCAAAGGTCACTCCAGGTTTATTCGTTAAACTAATTTTTTTTTTTTGGGATTCTAGTTTGAGGAATTTTAATTTTCAAATATGTAAATACAGCTTCTTTTTTGCTATAGAATTAAAAACACTGTATACTGTAGAGATAATTTATTATTATCTTTAGAATACTTTGAAGAGTTAGAAAATGGACTACATTGAGATTTAAAACCTCAGAAAGTGATTTCACTGCGGCCGCCTGGAAGATTAAAAAAACGTTAAATCCAATTAAATTTTTTATAAAACGTTTTTTCAGCCAATTTTCAACATATTTTTAACTTGCGTTGCTCAAGACGAATTTAAATCTCATTTTGGTGTTGAAAATAATCTTTAGTTGTAAATGTTTTTTTTTACATTTAATCGCATATATAATTTATAAGTTTTTTAAGGAGTTGAATTTATATTTTCCAACCCTAGTGGTGAAAGCGACCCTTTGCGAATTTAAACTGAGCGTAGACATACCATATAACCGTTATCTGGTATCATGGGTTGTGTTTATTTATCTAATCATCCCCTTATACCCCGATCGACGTAAGAGTACTGTAGTTGAGTTATGACAAAATAATTAATTTTTTTTGATTTTTAAAAACGTGCGCAACAAACAATTTAAATACCCTGTTGTTCGTACTCCCTTTCCATGTGGATCTCATCGCTAGTTACAATTGAAATATGGTTAAGAAAGGTGTTGAGTAATTGCATGGCATCTTGGCCAGCGTTACTAGATTTTCGTTTCGAGTTGCAGGGTAGTACTATAAAATAGCACATCAAATTTAGATGTCTTGATGTATATTTTTTACTAACTGTCGAATACATGGTACAAAATAGCCAGTCAGTGAAATTAAAGATAAATCAATTTTTGATACGAATCGGAATTTAATAGGACTTTCACACTATGTAAGATAAAAGTTTTTCAGAAAGGAACTTATTTGATATTATTACATTTAATTGGTTAAAATTCATAATGCACCAAGTTAAAGTTGATAAAAGCTATCTTCAGGGTAAACAAACGCTTATTTAATTTAATGTATTAATATTGAAAACAAATTTTACGTAGTTCATACTATAAATAAGAAAATTTAGGATTTATACTTACAATATTCAGGAATCATCATCTACACTAATGAATAATAATTAATATTTGTTTCTCTACGTTTTGTTAAATCAAAACTACAAAATTAAAAAGCATCTCGTGATAAGTAAATACTCGAAATGTTTCTATTATCTTCTAAAAATGTACAATGACAAATTATAAAATAAATATGTATGAAGTATCACATGTTCAGAATGAACACTCTCCTTTGTTAATATTTTTTAAAAATCATTGCAGCGAACATTTGGTAACGGGGGTTTGAGTATATGAGACATAGGGACGTCTGACAAGACAAATGACTCGAACAATCTGGTTAGATCTGATATTTTCAAAGTTTTTGTTTATATATGCATCACCATAAAAAATTTGCTGCATAATACTTATGGAGAGGAATAAGGTCTCATTACAGAGGGTCTCCCAGGCTTAGCCCCAGAAATTCTTGTTAGATTTATTATGTGACTAACGAATACAAGCAATAAAATAACCTTGTCAATTATTAGGTATACCAATTATAGGAATAACAAAGTGTCCTGGTTTGGGCAGTTTACAGTGTCTCAGGAGCATACATAAGACATAAGTATATATATAAGGTATTTTGAGGTGTAAAATATTTAATAAAAATGGGGAATAATTACAGTTTACTAGCTCTTGGACTATTCTATTTTTTTCTTTTATGTTTAAGATTTCTATAAAAGCTGAGTCTTATTCTTTTCCCTTATAGATATTCAAATCATTTCTCAGTCTGTATTTTAGTTGATCTGATACAAAAATGAAGGTGCCTCCTGTTGTTGACTCAGTTGGAGTATGTTCATAAAAATATCCAGGGATTGATGTATCTTTTTTTTAAATAAATAGTTTGTTAGAACCTGCTATTCTTTTTTTCATTAAAAATTTTTACAATAAAAACAAGATTATTTCAATTATATATTGGCTAAAAACACTGCAAGCCATTCATCAATTTTGACAGCCAAAACCCATGCTGTTTGTCTTGTTTAATCTGTTCTGTATATTGTGTTGTTTACATTTATTTTCCATAAATGCCTGTCTAAACTCTGCATTTCACGACAAAACTAACACTAAACATTGCACGCTGCAGAGATTAATAGTTCTAAAAGCAGAAGAGAAAGGATAGAACGTCAGAAAATTCCCCATTTTTTACTTCTTTTTTTTCCTACAGTACCCCTCAGAAAAACGAAAATATCTTCAAAAAAATAACTTTTTGTTAAAAACGGATTTCAGATTCAAAAATTAGAATATATTTGATTCTAAACAAGAAATTCAAAAAAAAATTGTAATTTCATTATTTTTTAGTGTAAGACCACCTTAATTACCAATATTTAACCGTCAATCTAATTTATCAAGCTAGTAGCAGTTCTGGCTTACCCAGTTATTCTTCTAAAATCTACATCCACCCTACCAACAACTTGAAATCACTTCCAGCAGAACAAAACAAGGCTGGTGCTGGACTTTCATTTGAATTTTGGAAGATGGTAGACCTCTGAAATAATCTGGTTAACAGTTAATGAGCTTTGTGTTTTATGATTTTAACAAGTTTTATGAAATTTAATATCTGAATTAAGGTCGAACGATCTACCTAGGCTCCATGTTACTCAGCACCATTAATTTATCAGGTTTAATTAAATTATAACCATCTAATGTTAAACGGGCGTTTTCATTTGATATGAAAGATTTTAACCATGTTTCTGAGATACAGATATTATCATGATTGCAGACAAAGTTTCAAGACTTCGGAAACGTTAATTTAATAAAATCATACTTTACATTACATTCAAACCGTTTGTAAGTTACTTTGGATTGAGCTGGATTGATTGGCTAAGATTTATTTCAGCATCTTCACAGCCCAATATTTGATACCTTACAAAGGGATTGCAAATTATTATGAGAGTAGTTCATTGCGTTATCCGAAGTCTTCGTATCGCGGTTATTACTTATTTCACTGGATGTATCAAAATTAATTTAAGGAAAATGGGGTAATGTATATAAGGTTTTATAAACTCTATTTAAGTTTGTAATTGCATTTATTAGTTCAGCTTTTGTAGATAAATGGCAGCGTTGAGTAGAAGCTCTCAAGTAAAATAAGAAGGGCGAAAAAAATATCAACAGTATTATGGATATTATCACAACAGTACTCGGAAAAGTTTTGTGAGCTACTTTTAATTTCAGTTATACTAATGATAATAATTTAAGATAGTTATAAAGGTTATACCTTTTGAGTTTAATTTGAGTGGCAATGATTGGTCTGTTACAGATGGAGATAAAATATTTTGATAATACACAAAAACATATACAAGAATGCATTAAGGTGTAATGCATCTTAAAAAATTAGATAAACTTGAGAAAAACCATACGTATACTCGCTATACGAAAAAGAGGTGACGAGCAGCCATAATTAAAAAACTCCTTGATATGGTTTTACATGTGTTTCCATAGTAGCTGCCCGTGTTGCCATACTATTTAAGATTTATTTATAAGATAGCAACTAAAACCATGCCCGAATGAAATTTTAGTGTAAAATTTCTAAATTCTAGATGATGTGGTTTCGAATCAAGCGTTTTTATTTCGTGAGTTTTAGGATTCTACTACCTCTGATCATCAAAAGAAGCCTTTTTTTTGATGAATTCCAGCTGGTTTGAAAATTGATCTTTGTAAAATAAATAAAAGAACAGAATATTTAAAGATTAAAGGGTTGTTTTCCCGTTTTATATTTTTTTAAGGTGGTAGAAGCAATTTTTTTTTAAATTCTAATACTATAAATTATTTACTACTTACATTTAAATAAAAAAGCACTAAGTAAAACCTAGAAAAAATTTTTTTCATCATAATTATGCTAATTACGTGCTTTAAAAATGGCGGGTTTTGCAAGTAACCTTAAAGACTGCGGCGGTCGCCTGGTCAAAACTAATAGGATTTGAAATTTAAAAAATTTCACTAGTCACACATTTTTTAAACTGAACCTAAATAAAAGGTCACTCCAGATCATTAAATAACTTTAACGAGGACAGTTTGTTATCGCGAAAATAATTAGCATAATTAGGCTATTGTTTTTGAGTGACAAATAACCACATAAATAATTTGTGGTTCAGACAAAACATCTGGGTTACATTGACCACTGTGCCAAATATCTATGAAACCTGATGAACGGTTCTTTCTATATCACTGCTGCAATACCAAAAAATCCAAACTTAAATGAAGTGTTTAATGTTTCCAATAAAAAAAAAAAAAAAACTATTTTGTAGAAATAATTTATATAATTACTAATTAATTAATTAAATAATTATAATTGTTTATCTTATCTGTTAAAGGTATTTTTAATTTTAAAATTATAAAGCTGGTCAATTTAACGTAAAATATCGTAAAATCAGTCGAACAAAAATGGAAAACAAAAATTCTTTAACGACATTCCTATAATTTTATATGATTTTAAAAAGCGATACTTCAATGTAACCGAGAACAAATCCAAACACAAATAGAATAAAAAATCTAAAACTCCTGATCAAAATCTTCCTGGACAATATGTTGTCGCCTTTTCATTGTTTTAAGCCCTTTCCGTTTTGACCGTGCTTTTTTTCGAACAGATTTGCAGTGACCGGATGATTTTCGATTCATTTCTATAATACGAGCCTCGTTCCCAACTATCGAACCTACGACAGCATAGTAACCAGGTTCAATACCACATTCCTCGATAACGTTGAGTATTCATCTGGCTCCATCATTAAAATGTACAACCACTGCAGTGGTAGCAACTTTAGTCTTTTGGAGCTTTTCGCCAGATTATCTGTTTAAAAGGTTCATTAAAATTTTGTGTCTCATCATGCAAACACTTTTTTAGCAACTCATCAGACGCAAAATTAACATAGTAAAGTATCGGTTTATGGATAGATAGATAGATGTATTTCTAACATTACAAGCTCGTAAATTTATATCAAGTAAAATATTAAAATATCAAAAGATATCTAATATAAATCATAAAAATAGTAAATGTAATCTCCTAGATTTTACTCTGTACTTTAAAACCTTTATTTTGCTTATAAAGTACGGGAAACTCGCAGAAGACCTCTAACGTCTTATCATCGAGAACAGTTAAATCAACTAGTTAAATTAAAGAAGAAGATGAAGCAATAAAATTTTATTGATTTTAAATGATTTGATTATAAGCTTGGTTAGAAAAAAATAAAGATGTCGTCAATATCTTTGATATGTTTCCTAATTTCATTTTTAAAAGAAATAAAACTTAAATCATTAGTGTCTGAAGTTGAATTTGGAAGATTGTTCCAGAGATGAGGAGCGCGGTACATGAAAATGAATTTTCCATAATTTCTTTTTATTACTGATATGTGCAGTTTGTTAGACCTAGGTATATTTATCGGAACCTTTTAAAGTATAAATATTCTGAAATATTTCGGGTGCATTACCATTTTTGCATTTAAATCTAAAACACAATATTTGAAAAACATTTAACTCGTAAATGTTCATTATATTTAGTTCCGCAAAAAAAGGTTTACTTGGGCTGGTTCTATCCTTAAGGCAAATTACACGAATAGATTGTTTTTGACTTCGATGAAATGCATGAATTTTTGTTTTGTTTGTGCTGGCCCATGCTATATTTCCATAAGATGAATGACTATGAATAAACGAAAAATAGAGTTGCCTTAATAAATGTTTAGGTAATATATGTCTAGATTTGCAAAGAATTCCTAAATTTTTAAACACTTTAGTGTGTACTGCACTGATTTGGTTCTTCCACGAAAGATTTTCATCAATTAAAATTCCTAAAAACTCTGATACTCTTTCTCTATTTATATTTTTATTGCTTATTTGAAGATTCGGTATTATTAGAGGTATGTTTTTCCGTTGATATAAATAATGAAATAAGGAATATTTCTTCTAAGCAACGTTTAATGAAAGTTTATTTGCTTTAAACCATTGTGAAACTTTTTCTAATTCAAGATTCATTTCCTGGAAGACATTTTGACTGTTTTTTTCCTGGTTTGAAAGTTCAGTAATAGTTTACTAATAGATAAATGGTTTAATAGCATTCCGCACTGCTGGCGGTATATTGATTTTAGTTTTATATGTTGGTGTGACAGGTTGTTAGGTTATGCCGTTTAAACCAAAATCGTTGCCATGTGGACAAAATTTGTGCCTCTGTGCAAAATCAGCTTGACCTTTGAAGTCAAAATGTTCAGAACAATGCTTGAATGTGCGAAGGCGAGCTCCAACGGGCTTTTGTGCATGACTGATACATTCAACCTTCTCGATGGTGTAACCGGGATAAAAATATTGCTTGTTACGACAGTGTCATATTCTTTACTATCCCCATCTCCTAAATGGGTGGTATAGCGTAAATTGAGTGTCTCAACAGAACGATCAAACATTTGTCTCAACTTCCATAGAACTAGCACTTCTGGTAGGATTGATCTGGAGTAAATTCCAATTGTCTCTTTTTACATTACATACTTTCGATAGAACAGCATAATCAATAACTTTGCCATTTGAATTACCATTGACAACACCGTTAAATGAGAAATATCCCCTTTGCTGCCAAGACCCATCAAAATTGGCCTTACCATTTTTAACTCCATTTTCATCGGGTATTCTAATGACATATGAAGCGGCTTCAGAAAGGCTATGTCAAGCAACTTTTGAAGAAACTCTTAAATTTGTTAAAAGAAACTCTATAGGATTTAGAGCCCATTGGTGGTGGCATGTTTATTAAGGGGGAAGCCCCTCAAAAATTTTGAAAAATTTGTTTTTATTTAATTTTGTGGTAAACTTAATGAAGAATTCGAAACTGAAAACAAAAATTAAAAATAATTTTTTCAGTACACCTGATTGATATTTCCCCTGACAACACCTTAGAAACTAGTTTAAACCTCAATAAAACCAAAACAAGTTGCCTACTATCCGCAGTTTTTTGCCAGTTTCATAGCGTTTTTCCTCATGGTGTAATATTTATAAAATAGGTAGAATTAACAAGGATAAACAAGATTCTGGCAGAGATGCTGAAAGATGACAGAGTAAAGTATGGAGCCAAACGTTTCTGAAAGAAATCAAGGGTCTCTTTAGAAAGATGTAAATAAATGAAGATAGCGTTGCCAATAAAAAATATAAATTTAAATGTTGTGGATGGTTTCACTGAAAATCCTGCTGATGTAATAAATACTTCAATATCATCATCCATACTCGAAGAAATCGATGTCTTATTTCCAAATTATTTTACAATATCTGATTATAGGATTGTGGACAAGGTGTGCTGAGCTTTTTAGTATTATCGAAGTACCTTCTTGCCCTGAATGTCATTTTTGAAACTCAATTGTACAATATGCAATTTTATTACAAGTTTTAAACATATAGAAAAATCAGAAGAGGTTTTGATATTAACAATGCGTTCTTTGGAATAGGGCCATTCCGGTATCAAAAAGTTTATGTCACTGATGGATATGCCCCCACCAAAGACTCAAAATTATTATAAACTTGCTAGAAATATAATAAAGGCGGGGGAAATAGTGGATTTTCTTCTCCGAAATGACAGGACCTACAGCTCTCGTGTGGCCTCAAAGGGACTAATGTGGCTTTACCACGGAAGTGGAAAACCTTATGGCTTTCGTGCCGCCTTCCTCGCGCACATAAACAAATAAAAAATACTATTGTAGGCCAAAAGAGTTTCACATAAATAAACAATTAGCAAATACTATTGCAGGTGTGGACAATTTCACGTACATAAATAATCGGTAACTGTAAATCTACACCTCCCACTGTCTGCAGCTCCGATACCATGGTTGTTTTCATTTTAAAATAAAATTTTAGTTTTAGTATGTCTGGTATAATGACGTGGCATAATAATAAAAGTAATGCATGTAACTTCATTATTTAATAATTCATAGGTTCGTTTGATGAAAAAAACTTCCCAGAATAAACTGTAATGTTAGTTCAAAAAATAAAATTGTTATTGTTTTGATAATTTTATATTTTTTTGGAAAAAAGTGTATTTCATCTCTCCCAACCATAGGTGCCGTGGTTCAAGCAGAAGGGCAAACACTTAAAATACAGTGCAAACCCAACTTGGTGTTGGATACATATACACTGGTGGCAAGTTGAAGCCATTGATCTTTAAAGTGAGCTTCCAGCCCCGAGTTTTTTTATGAAGGAATGGCGGGGCTCCTTGCACCTTCTCTCGACCAATTCCTTTTTTGTTGCCTCGTCGAGTTATATGGTTTTTTTCCCGCGCTCGTACTTCCTTCTTCATAGCGTGGTATTTCCGCACTTCTTCTAAAATCGAATGAAACTAGTCTTGACCGATGACGCCATCCTCAAGTGCCTTGCTGACTAGGTCTGTAATAGAAATGAGCTTGGTCTCAGCAAGAATGCGGATCTGGTCATGTTTTTGAGCTGTTATTCTTAGACTGGAGTCAATTATAGCTGACCCTTAAGTTTGGCTACTTGGGTCAATCGCTAGTCTGCCCCAGAATCGGGTATAGCATGGGTTTTGTTTAGTTTAGGGTAAAGCTGAGGGTATCTACCTACTTTCTCCATGTCGATCTCACAAAGATCATCTCTTTAATATGGTCATTCTGCCCCATAAATACTATGTAACTCCTACTCCTGTCATTTGGTCAAATCTTGACATACTGATGTGGCTTTTTGGGATCTCTCAAAACTCAGAACTTGAGATGATATACATGACACAGTATTTCTCATTCAATTCAATTCTCAGTCATTCAATATTGTCCTGTCATAGACACTAACTGAGCCGTCCCATAGAAGCGTCAGTGGAGAGAGAAATAAGCCATGTTTATTTCGAGACATACCTTGGGTGCAAGAGTTAAGTTTTTCTCTCAAATTGGTCCCATTGTGCCTCTTTTGTTTATAGTGCCATCGGGCATAATATTATGTCCAAATATTTTAACCATTCTTATATCTCGGCTGCATTTGGGTATTTGAGGCCCCATTCTCGGCATCTAAATCACAAATGTGGATCGATATAATATGCATGAGATATATCAAATATTAGATATCTATATTGTTCACTGGTCACATTATTATAGATCTCCATAAAACAATTTATGGCACCGGTGGTAATTTGACAACCTAAGCTGTAAACTGTTGTTTTGTTGGCTGGAAACCAAAAGATACACATGTAGTCCATTTGTAAACGTTGGCGTTGTTTATCACCATTTCCAAAACACCATTGAGGATGAGCGTAGTGGTGTATAGGTGACTCCCATCTCTGATCAGGTAACCGAAATACTTTGGCCGCCCTGCCTTTCTATCAGATCATCCACAATAAGAACATTCTTCGTTTTTGGGTCCAACGCTAAGCACAACGGTATAGCGCTTCATATTGTGACTGTGGGTTGAATAGGAGGTCCTGGATGAAAGTTATTTTACAGCATATTAGGAACCCTTGCTGGATAAGTTGGTAGGCAAGTAGTATCTAGTACCCAGAATTGTATTTGATTGCTGGAGTTATATATATATACGTTGACATATTGGGTTCAAATGAATACCGATAAATTGAAAAAGTCACGTGTTCTCACGGCCGATAATCTCGCAGTTTTGTTGGAAGCAGCAGTGAGCAAGATTGCCAAAGCACACATGTAAGCGCATCCAAGTCGACTAAGCATAAACCATCTTAAGAAAAAGCAGGAACATTCAATACTTCGTCATGAACTTGTCCAGGAGAAACGAGAAAGGATGAAAACGCTGATTCAGTATCAGGCACCCTTACAGGAGTAATTGGCTGCACTAATTTGAGACGAATCTATTAGCCCACTTCACAAGCTCAAACTTAAAAGAAAAATGCTGAAATTGTAGAAAAAACAAGCATTAAGCAATATATCTGAAAGTTACGATAGCACGGCATGTGTTAGGTCCATAACCATCCACACATGAAATGGAGAGTTTCACCTATGTATATCTTAAGTTACAAAGAAGCGATGTTAGGTCTAACGAGTGCAGTGAAATTGATGGCTACGCAATTCAAGGCAGCAAAATCGTAACAGCTCTCCGCTATCTCGTTAAGAGCTCGCGAGGTTTCAAAGTACAGGGAGCTGAAGAACTCGGTAAAATGCGTCGGCGGCAAAGTGTAATCTCTTCAAAGTTTCCCAAGACCATTCGACCATTGTTAGGGTTTTGAATGGTTATATCTAAGGGATCAATACTACAAACACCTAGAATGCTACCCACGCCACCAATAAAGAGTCAGTCAAGTTTTGAACCACTATCAGTCGAGGAAGAAAACTCAGTTGATGAGCTGACTCAAAATTTTGGTGTCACGATGACAGGTAGTGACGATAAAACACAGTTAAAGGGAAGTGACATTAGGCTACTAAACCAAGCCATGGACCACGCTAAACAATGAGGTCACTACGAAGCATGTGACGTTTTATACCAAGCAAAGCAACTGAGAGCCCCACGCAAGAAGTAGAAACAAGCAGAGAACTATACCAATTCTTTTAGAGACTATACCATACTAGGATACCTAATAACGGCACTGACTTTCATTACTCTCCCTATTAAAGATCTTCCCGTTTTACCAGGGCAAAACGGCACAGGAAACTACCCATTTAAGCTGGCTGACACCCTCTCGTTTCATCTCTGAACCTCAATTAGTTTATCGCAATGGTGGATTTCGCTGTAGGTAATAACAGAGATTTATCTTTTTTTAATTCATGTTGTGTATTCTTATGTAACATATCCCACATGAATTCTGGATTTAGACGATGCACCAATTTGTAAACTTCAGTGAGTAGAGTTCGGAGATTTTTCTCATGGATGGTATCACCATTAGTAATTTCAAGAAAATTTTCAAAACTAATTTTGAAGTCGTTCACTGTTGCCCTTAATGGTAATTTGTAAGTATTTTTTAAAAGGCTGTTTCTTTTTTTGCCACAAAACATCCAAATGAGGGGATAATAGTTAAATATCGAAAAAATGTAAAATGTAAACAATGATTTGGCTTTATTTAAAGTCAAATGTCGTCCAATATTTAGAAGACCTTTGATTTTATTGTTAGCCCGACTGCACATGTCCTCTAGGTAAGGGACAAAGAAAGTTTGTCATCAATAGTTATCCCTAATAGTTTAACAGAGGATATGTTTCTAACAGAGCTAAAAAATTTATCTTTAACTTTTAACCCTAGCTCTAATTTAGCGATCAGTAGATCGAGTGTCAGACAATCGTAGGCTTTTGATAAATCCATCAGTACTGCATCAAATTTTTCTGATTTATTGAGGCAATTTTGCCAGTCCTTAAGCAGGTTTAACAAAGCGTTTTGTGTACTGTATCCTTTGCGGAAACTACAAAAAGCCACAAACTTTGATAGCTTTGACTGGATAAACTTGGACAGTTCTTCAAAGAGTATCTGCTCCAGAAATTTTGAAATTGTTGGTAACAGACTAATAGGTCTGAAGTAGCCTTTATTTTTAGTGGAGTCTTTTTTGTGTATGGGGATTTTGTTGGCCCAATTTAACTCGTCAGGAAACACATCTCATTTAAGTGACTTGTTAAAACAGTCTGCTAAAACTTCAGCTGCACATATACTACCCAATTGTAGTTAATTTATAGGAATGTTGCCACTAATTTTTTTTTCTGATTAGATGTAATATTTCATCTAATGTATACTCTAGGGTGACGTCAGAAAAATTAAACAATTCTTGATTTACTTAACGTCTTTTTATTGCGGTGCTTAAGAAACAAATTTATTGTATTTAAAATAGAATTTGTGCAGTTATTAGCAAAGGATTTTGGAACCCTTTTTAATGAGCCTAAAGATTTAGTGATTGGGTTAAAATGGCACTTGAAAACAGTAGCAATAGTTTTATCTCTTGAAACAAGATTATTATTTTCTACTAGCTGAAAACTTTCACCGATAGCATCGACTTTATGAGAAAAATAGATTTACATGACTTCCTGAAATTTTTCTGACTCTCAGATGTGGCAATGATGTTTTCAAAGAAATTAAATTTATAGTTGATATTAAGAGAGACCACAAAGTTTCTCTGACGCTAATAATTTCCAATATCGAACCAAATTATTTGTTTTATTGGCTATAGTTTTAAATCTGCATCTTTCTATAATAGCTTTTCTTAATATTCGGTCGGACTATTGTTTGTACGATGAAACCTCGTTTTAAGCTGAGCAAAATTATCCAGCACTCGAGTGAAAATATCGTCAAATACTCTATAATTTAATAAATAGCTTTCATTTAAACACAGCTGGAAATCAGCTAAAAAACCGTTAACATTCATACATTTAAATTCTTTGTCAAAATATTGCTTAGCTAGTAATTTCAAATAATTACACTTTAGCTTCGCATATATTAATAAATGATGATCACTTATCCCCGTTCCAGCAGTACCCGTGTTATGTAGGGAAAACTCTTCGTTTGAGTAGATTAAATCAATGTTTGTACCAAATGGCAATTTCTAGCATGTTTCTCATGTTGCTGTAACGGCCATTTTGAGCAATGAAACATTTTAAAACCTGGGTTCAAGATTAAAGTCACCTATTATTAATATATATGATACTAGTTTGCTATAATATTCAATAACATTCAAGTTATCTTGACCAGGTGACTTATATATGAAAATCATAAGCTATTTTTGTTTACGTAAATTGACCTCAATAGGACTAATTTGTATGTCGCTGGTCAATTTTTATGTAGTAAGCATACTTATTGGGATGTTCCTATTAGCATAAACTAAAAGTCCACCACTACTACTATTTATATTTAGTCGGCATGGTTTCTTATATCAGCAAGGTATAAATCGGGCTTCGCGGGATGACCTATCAAGTTTTGTTTCAGCAATAAATAAAATTTCTACTTTCCCATTTATAATAAAATCCAGGTCACATAGTTTATTCCTAACAGAATTCACATTAATATATCAAACAATTACATTTTTAAGAAACTTTGACCTTGTATTATAAAGATTCTCTGGTGTAGTAGTGATATTACTGTTTAAAGCAATATATGTCACGTAAAACCTGTTCACATTCACATCAATTAGAGCTACATATATTAAAGCTAATATATTAAAGATTTTTGCAAGCAAGTTAATACCTGTTTTGGTATTTCGGTAAATGATTTTCTTGTATGTTGCTGTTGTCAATCCAATTGATTTTGTTTTTGTTACAGTAAGATTTTAATTTTTCATCTAGGTGTATTACTTTTATTTCGATGCATTTTTTTATCATGATATCACAGATGAGCAGCATATGTCCATATAAGGAGATTCATTTGCAAAAAAGGATTTCAATCATCTAATCAGCGCTACCATACCATACACCTGGTAAAATGTTACAAAGAAGAATAACTTACTGGTTGTTTATGAAAATGAAGTCCTACTAACCCCTGGGAACTACGAATCTGCGTCCACACACGTAGACTCCTTAAAAAGACAGGCCTCACTCTGTCGGCGTCGGCTACGATGAAATGATCTATCGCAAAAACCAATAATAATGCTTTGTCAGGGACTTTATTAGAGCTTCTGTGTTTCTTAGTAGCAGGGACAAAACTTCAGGATGGAACCCATGTTAGTCCCAAACTTGTGGACATCACTGGAGGAGTGAAAAGCCTTCTCGTCTATATCGGCATTATTAAGAGTACGAATGTCGGCAATTTCCAAGTTCCGCTCCTGGAAAACATTCCACTGGGCGATGTCATTCCTACTGACATAATCGACTGGAGGTCTAATGAACCTGACTACGAAGCTCATCAATTGAACACACGCTCATTCCAATCAATCGAGGTGGATGTTAGAGACACACATGGCGATAGAATAAATATCAGCCAATACAACCTAAGTATTCAAATAGGCATTCGCAAATCGAAATGAGAGTCCCAGTAAAGCTTACAACTGATATGAAAATACCTCACTCTCTTCATAGCTATTACCAAGCAGACGGAGCATTTTCTCATTATGTACAAGGAGGCAAAGGCTTCTTCGGAAATATTTGGGGGAGAATCAAACAAATAGCAGTCCTTATAATGAAAAGTGTTGCTAAGGCCAATGGCAATGGCTCAACCAGCCGTCTCACTACGAAAGGTCTGCTAAAAGAAAGATGAAAAGCTGCGGCTCAAACAGCAATGACCAAGGAAAACCTCATGAATCTTTGGAGTGCAGGGCTTACAGCTGTGTGCCCGATTCTGTGAGTATGATATCATACACCCACATTAGACATGCACGCTTATTTACATGATATATTACACTGAAATGGAAGTTGTTCATAAAAAGAGAAATCTTAACACACATCTACCCGAGCTCTCAGATTTGCGGGTGGTGCCCCCAACACAGACTGATATAATCAGAACTTACCACGATATTTTGAATCTCCCACCTGCAAGAACATCTAGTTATGGCATAAACTCACTTATTTTTTAAGCGTGTTTTCTTTGGAATAGTATTCCCCTACGCTACAAAAGCTGCAAATCTTTGCCTTATTTTAAATCAGTTATTAAGGCATAGATCTGCAAATCATGTACATGTCCAATATGCCGTAAATTAGTTCTTTGTGTGTTTTTGTTTTATTGTTAATTATTTTATACTTTACATATTAAAAATTTTTAAAAATTTGTTGGTCTATATTAGTGTTTATTAATATATAATTATATTCATATACAACTATGTAAGCGTTACCACGTTAAATAAATAAATGAATGAGTGAACGAGAGTATCTTTCCGCACTGGATGTCGCAAGTAACGCCTGGGCGGCCGACAGCAATCTTTTCTACCTTACAAGCTATGTGGGTGGCACCGCAATTTACGCGTTGATTTTACGGCCGATGGATTACAAGGTGCACATTGGAGCCTCACTCATAGGGGATCATTATCAATTTCCGCCACTTTCGCATAAGTACCAGTCCATTTTGTCATAGTTTCTACAGGTGGCAATGCATCGTAGTGTTACGACTGATTTACGGACAAGGTATATCAACAACCACGCAGCTCGAAATTTTGGTCGAAAGATGCTACTTACTTCCTGGGTGTCTTTGCCGCTGACGAGCTTCCAGATCATGGAATTTTTGGAATATGCTCATCAAGGATGTATTTAGCAACTTCCGCGAGGGCCACATTCTCACAAGTATTTGCTCGATGTCTTTATCCGTGAAGTTATATTCATTCATCATTTGTTCCTCATCCATGGTGGTAATATATATTACGATATACCCTAGTCAGAAAAAACTTTTTTGCGTTCAATTCACACAACACCCAGGCAAAGTCTCTACGCGCATGCTTCTCATTATTTATCAATTTTTGAGAAGACCTTGAGAACCGTTCGGTCTACAAAGCAAAGTCGTGGGTTTAGTCCATTCACTATATCACCTACATGGTATTGGTGGCGTTCTACCAAGACCTAGCTGCTGGCAATGTATGCCACAATATAATTTGACACATTTTCTGTGACATAGTTGTAAGTTATTCACTTTCAACCACGGACATCTATTATCTGCCGTCATCGTTTGGTATAACCTGGCCTGACGCACCTCTAAATGAAAACAACAAGAATCCCATACCTGCAGACACTGGTGGGGGGGGGGGGGGTGTAGGTTTACAATTATCAATTGTTTATTTACGTGAAACTGTCCACACGCCTACATTAGTACATCTTAATTGTTTATACACGTGAAACTTTCCTGTCTTACATTAGTATTTGCTAATTTTTTATGTACTCGAGAAAGGTGGCACGAGAGCCGTAAGCTTTTCTACTCCGGAGGTAAAGCCACATTAGTCCCTGAGACGCACTACGGGGGCCATAGGTTCTCTCACTTTAGATTTAAAATATGAAATATGGTTCGCCATGTAGATAAAAGCATATCCATTTGATTTATGGGCCGAATATTGATTCAGTATTGACCAAATACGTACTCGATCAATAAATCCAAATGTATTCGTGTGGCAGCAATATCAAAATTGGCTGAAACATCTCGCTTTTTGAATTGATCACAATCTTCTTTTTGCTTTGGGCGATTAAAATAAATGCCTTTAATGGCACAAATATCTTGAATACTGAATCATCGGTCAGACATGATTTCATGGCTATCTTCGACATTGCAAAGAGAACCACTCTTTTCTGTGATTTTGCTGTCTGATATAGAACCAGGATCACTAAATAACATAAATACTAAATAACCATGTGGGGAAATACCAAACTGTGCTTTTCCAGTGACGGTATTCTCGCAATGATTAAACTCAGTAGCATCGATTACTATATCAGTGACGCCATGTCCTGTTCCAATAAACTTTTTTGGCATCATTGTCAGAAGAAATCCTTTATCAGGGTTCAAATCCAGGTTACTAAAAACATTTGAAAAAAACAAAAACCAGCCATTAAAAAATCTGGTTTTTGTAGAAATTGACTTTCCAAGCATAAAAGAAACAATCGAGGAATTTAGGCCATTTCGACAAATCATTAAAACTGACAATATTTTTATCAAAACTGTGACTTCTCCTGTTGCTATTTGAACTATCAGAATAGAGAATTAATTTAATGCTAGGGTAAAAACATTTGTATTTTGAAAGAATTAGTGTGCCAATTTTTATGCTTGTAGCAGAAAGTGCAGAATTAAGACAATTTTTGCAGCTAACAGACTGCACTACTCTGAAAGCTAAATTTTGACTACAATGTTATTGTCATGTTCTTTTTACGTGAAAAATTTACAACGTCTAAACAATAAAATAAATATTTTATTTTTTAAGTGGTCCTTTTAGGGACCGTTTCAAGAGGGCGAATACAGGTTTCACGCGGCGTTAAAAACTCAACAACCGTAAACTTTTAGACATTGAAATTTTGAACAATTTTATTTTCAAGTAATTGTAGTGCACTGAACTAAAGTCAAATGATAGCATTTTTTTAGAGACTAGGAAAGAGTTTTCCTTACGGAAATTACAATTTTGTTTTCACTCAATCAGTATATAGTGAACTAACACAACAAATTACAGATCCGTTGTCAAAATATTAACTCTGAGGCATTGCAATTTAGTCGAGAAAATAAGAAATGGAGAAAATGGAGCTTAAAGTATTGATAAATATATTAAATGCACTTTTAAGTCTAAAAAATCAAAATAAGATTTAGGTTTTATGGTTATTTACATTTCTCTCGATAGAGAGAAATGTAAATATCCCGAATAGTTCCATTGCAGTAGACCACCCAAGGTGATTTTTCATACACTCACAGAGTGTTTTTTTTTCTTCTGGATCATAGTGTTTAAACTTTGTTGCGTTGATGCATCCTTGACAGTACCTACACATCAACTCAATATCTACGACACAACCGGTATCAATAGATATAGCGAATACTGCTCCATTTAATTAACTAAATCCTCGTCTTTGCCGTGTTCCAGGAATGGACACACCGACATTAACTACATGAGAAGAGGTTGGATTAAGTACAGTGGCTTCAACAGTAATATTAGTAAAAGTGGAAGAGATGTTGGATGTGATTCATTAACATTTTTTTTTATATTTACAAATTCATCATTTTCTTTTTTGATCACGTCAAACGCAACCATTTTAACAATGACAGAATTTCCTTGGACTTTTCAGATAATCTTTCTCGGTCAATGGGGGAAGATAATTCATCAACCACAGAAACCTTGTCATTGTTCTATAGTCTTTGCCAATGTAACGTAAGTTACAAAATATTCGGTTATTTATATCGATACTTTGAGAATTTTTTGCGCTTTGATGTTCAGAAAGGACTAGTCCACTCACAACTATCAAAACTACCTTTCATTACTATTTCGAATGCAACTCCCATTTTAACCTCTTTGAGACATATATAACGATTTTTGCAATCAGGACAAAGCAAAAGTGATACTGATTGGGATAAAAGATCCATGTCAACTATACGGTTACCAGTAAATTCATTATAACGAGTAGATAAAGGATACCTCAAGTTACACGGCACCTAGCTTTTTATGTGATACTGATGATGATATCACCGAGAGTGGCGAAGGTAAGGAGTAGAATTACTGCTGGTAAAACACTAGGATAATTAACTTCAACTTTCGTATATTTGGTTACCATGAAATCGTCTTTTTTTAAATACTTGGTGTAATCTAAAACTCTTTTCTTCACCACCTTTAGTCAACGATTTCGTTGTCGCAACACACTCATGGAAAAAGGATCATTCATTTAATTGTGAAGATAAATTAATTATCGATTCCGAACCTCGACTCATCTCACAAAAAATTAAGGAAGCCATTCACTCCATAAAAGAACCAAACCATATCAACCGAATTTCTTACACTTTGCCCGATATCTGGAAACC
>JAUZNK010011448.1:0-40592 GCA_035046665.1 Euphysa ruthae
ATATATGTGTGTGTGTGTATTAAAATCAAGTTAAAAATTAATTTTTGATCAAAAATTAATTAAAAAAAAAAAATTTGTAGTTTGAATTCTTAGGGTAAAATTTTTATTTTCTTTTATTTTTATTTTTATTGTTTTTTCGATTTACAGAAAAATAATTATATTAAACAATTATACTAAATAATTATACTAAATAATTATATTAAATAAATATATTAAATAATTATATTAATTGTTTAAATTTTTAGAAAGGTTTTAATACTATTTAGCATTAGTTATTATTTTTAGATAGAAAATGAAGACTTCAGTCTGTTTAAAAATGTTGTGGAAGTGGATGCAAGTGATAATAACATAAAACTAGGTATTAAGTAATTTTATTAAATCACATTTTTTTATGTTTCATTAGTTGTAATTGCGTTGATATGCAAGAAGTTTTTGACTTTTTGGCTGTATAGCTAACTTTTTAAGATTTTGAGGTTAAAAATTTCTATCATGCTTTGTTAAAATTTTCATTGTTTTAGGGATTGATTTAATTATCCTCTTAATAAAAACAAAAAAAACTACAATCTCTTTGAAGAGGGAGGAGTAGGGGTAACTCATGATTTTGCTAATCAAATAAGTTCACTTGATAAATACCAATATTTTCATATTTATTAAAAAATTTTTTAGAATCATTTCGTACTTTTCCGCTGCTTCAGAAACTTTACCTTCAAGCCAACAACATAAAATGTATACACATTGAATACCATGATTTTCCTTATCTTATTAAATTGAATCTGTCGTATAACTTATTGGATTTAAAAGCTCTACTCAATATTGGTAAACTTCTTAACATAAAAGAACTGTTTTTGTGTGGTTGCGGAATTGAAACTTTACCTGACAGATTTTTCCATGCTCCTGAGATACCAGCTGTAAGGTAATGTAAATATTTCAGGAAATATTTTGTTTATTTATGTTTTTTGTTGAATTAATCCAGCACTTTTTTATCACTTTTCAAGTCTTTTTCTACAGTTTTTTTAACCTGCTTTTTTTTTTCAGATGCATTTTCTGAGCACTATGAATTTTTCGAAAAAAAGTTATTTTTTAAGACTACTTTGAATTTTATGGAATATTTTAGGTAATACGTATTGCTGAAAAATCAATGAGGTTTCATTCGAATGTTAGAGAATATATTTATAGTATTAATAATATGTTTATATTTATAATATTTTTAAATTTCCATATATGACTCTGGACATTAATCTTCCTTTTTATAGAAAGAACACAAATAAAATCTCATAAATAGGTAAACTTTAATCAATTTTTAGAATAAAATTAATATTTATTATGTTATCGTAGTCGTCATTAATCATAATTCCAGTTTAGCATTTGTTTTCCCTGCTAGCCTGGGATTATACTGTTAATAGATTTTGTAAATTTTACATTATATTGGACTCCTGACATAACCGGTGGAGTCCTATAACTCTGGCATGTCCATCTGAAAAACTTTTTCTCCAAAAATTTCTGAGTGTTTCTTTCTAAATATTTTTGTTAATTTATAAGAATATGAAAATATGAAATAAGAAAAGTGGTGTTTTAGATTTTCGAAAAAATAAATTTTTGGTACTAGACCTGAATGTTTCCAAAGATTTTACGTTTTTAAATTTTATGACAAGAGCAATTTAGAAAATTCAAAAAGTTTTCTATCTACTGGAAATTGGCAAACAAGTCTGCATGTACAGATATAAATCGGTTGCACAGAACAGTATATGCCCAAAAAAATGTTGTACGTTTGAGTGCATACAATTCAATACAGGTCATAGATTTTGAAAAATGTTGTATGCTTGACTGTATAAAATTCATCACCGGTCAATGGTTATAAAAAAACTTTATTAAAATTTATTAACTTATAAGATTGTTGCAGCAAAAATTTTAGGATAATCTATTTTTTTCAAGAAGTGTTTTAATTATGCTGAGTTTTTTATGATGTTATTTGAAGTAATATATATTGCTACATATCGCCTATTTAAGAAGTTTGCAAGTGCCTTGGCCAAAAGCCGGTGAAATTTTGTCATGAGAGAACAATTTATTTCACAATTGCAACTTTTTCAAAGAATTTTTTTAGGGTCTGTTGCTAGAGCACTAAAACTCGTAGCAAATGTAAAAATATCAAAATATCAAAAGAGGTGTTGCTTTTTTGATGTTTTATAGGAAAGGTTGTGTTAAGGTTTTTGGTTGTAAAAATGTTTGTTAGAAAGATTGTGAAACATCAACAAAGTAGTTTAGTTTGTTTTAATATCTAAATGTTCTGGGTCTTAAGTATTTTTATTTAAAAATTTTTGAGGTTTCCAGCTTTCATGCTTCTCTTTCAAGTGGAGTCAGGAAGTGATATTTCATTTAGATCTCAATAAAAAAATTATCATGTTTTTTGTGTCTGTTATTTCTTAGTGAAAATGATTTCCATTCCGAGAAAGGTGATCAAAGAAAAATATTTACTATGCTTGTAAGTCTAGATCTCAGCGAAAACAATTTGTCTGTCTTTCCTTCATTTCGATGCCTTGCTAACTTACCCAGGTATGTTAATTTTTATATAAAACGTTTGTTTAATGATCATTGATTTAGTTAAAAAAACAACAACAAGTTTTCCCACTCTTCTGTTTGTTGAGAACCACTTATTATAACTTGTAGTGTCAGATATAGATTGTTGCAGTATTTTTTGAGCGATTTAAAAAATTTCATCTAAAATTAAGATTTATTTTAGTATTAAAAATAAAATTAAAAAAAAAATTAAATTAACTGTATCAGCTAATCAAAAAAGATTGAGTTAAGTGTATTAACCAATCAAAATTAAGTTTATTAACCAATCAAAATTTTAATAGTTATGTTGATGGCAGCACAATAAAAGCTTAATTATTTTTGTACGTTGTAATTTGTACTTTGTGCTGCAAGTAGGGTTTGTGGGGTGGTGACGGACATATATGTTAGAAATTTGTTAATAGTCTTTCTTAGTTTGAATTTCTTTTTTAGTCACTTTTTTTTAAATCATGTGTGTTTAGAAGTATTTACTTGTAACTACCTTAGAAAAGGTAACTTGACTTTATTTCAAAGTGATGGATTTATGTAAGAGAGGGGATATATGCCTTGGATAATGTATTATATCATTTTTTTTGATGACTTGATGTTTTGTTAAAAGCCTAACATTAGCCTGTCGTCAATTTTAACCATGATTTTGATTTAAAACCTTAAAAATTGTTTTTTATTGTGAATTCTGCTCTATCATGTTGTTTTGCTCAGTAATTTTTTTATTCCAAGGTCAATTTTGTTACTGACCAGACAGGAGTGGATGGTGTGTTTAACGGTAAAGCAAAAGTTAACGTCATGCAAAAGAGCCTGTTTTTTTTTTTCAATATTGAATACTTAAATAAGAATTTACTTTGTTTATATCAATAACTTGTCACTGGTTATTTTATTGAGACTGCTATCTAGAAGCTAGAAGTTTAACCTAACGTAAAATTTATATGGCATGGTGTATGAATTTTTTTTTATGTAGAGAAGGAAGGTATGGGTACTAGAATGAATCCTTGTTAGTGCAGTTACTAGGCAATTCCTTGTTTTTGTAAACCTTAAGATGGGTTCGAACCCAAAGTTTTATGATCCGGAGACTTAATGCCTTATCTTTCTTGGCCAAACAACCTAACCCAGGTTTGTGTAAGACCTGCTTTATCTTTATCATTTCTGCGTAGTAGTGGCTTTCAGCCTTGCAGAATGCGAACGTTTAAAAAAAATTAAAAAAAAGAAAAAAAAATTCGGATAGATAAAAGTCACATTTTTGCAAGAGATTTAACAATGATCATGTTTATCCCTTTAAATGTCAGTAATACCGAAAAGATTTTATTAAACTAATACCTTCTGTCTCAAGTTGAATAAAAATTCAGAATAGAAATTTTTAGCCATGTTGCTACTTGCTACAATTTTTTCTGATAGTATTGAGTCCAGGTGAAAATAAGAAAAATGTTTTTTTCATTTTTCTACATATTTATTTATGCTGAAACTGAATATATTTGGAAAGATGTGTGTAAAACCATTTAGGGAATAATCTATCGAAGGTGTAACTAGTTTTTTTTTGATTTTAACATTGCAATAGATACAACACTAAAGGCATATTTCTTATATAACAAGTAACAATTTACTATTTTAAAACTTTTTGAATTAAAGAAAATCTATAAAAGTTCAGTGCAATACTATCAAAACTTGATAAAAAGACAAGTAAATTAATAATCTGAAATTGTGTTTTTATCCATTCATTAAAACCTTTCTGTATATTGTTTGTATTTGCTATAACAAACCGTGTATTTCTTGGATTCTTGAAATCCCAATTACCAATTACTTTACATTGTAGAATCTGGTCTTTGTTTACAGTCTGTACTCTTTTACGGGATAAGTCTATCTGTTTTGAGAAGAGGGTTCACATCAATGAAGATGATCAACTAAATATATCATTTTGTTCAGATGGTATGTATTCAAGGAACCACTGGTATTGATCTGTAATTTGTTTGAGTCAAATTATAGCACAAACTTGATTTAGTTTAATTTGATTCTTGAATTTTTTATTCCCTTTTCTGTCCATAAAACTTTGTCATAACTTGCCAATTTTGGCAAATTACTAACACTAACTGATGCTGTAACATCTTCATCTTCTAACAGAAGTATTAGATTTTATAATTGTTGTCATGTTTGATACCAATACACGGTATAATTCAGGTCTTGAAATCTTATTAGCAAAATACGCCATCTCAGTTTTCATTATGATATTGTCAATATGTGTATGTATTTTATTTTTGTGTCATGCAATACACCAATAGTTGTACATGGCCAACCCCATTTTTTGCAGTCCTGGAGTAGCCGCAAATTGCAATCTTTGGCTTTTTTTTTGTTAATTTTAGTTTATTCTTTCTTCTAATGTTAGTTTTTGATCTTTGACCCAGTTAGTTTTATGGATTTCTAGTATCTGTGATAATTTTTATGAAAGCCTGTCCACTTTAGTTTGATTTGACTTAAATAATATCATACTATCACAAATATCCTTTTCAGTAAATATTCTTGCGCGACATATTTTAACTCTGATCAACCTGTCAAATTTTGGAAACACTCTTTCAGCCACAAGATTTTTTGTTGGCAGTCCAATAAGATCATTGTAATAACATAGCTTTTGGGTTTTCTACATCAGGTAAACCATACTCATGTCCACATTTTAATTTAACAGAACTCGCTGCTGAAACACACATTTCACCAGTAATTTCTAATTCATTTGTCCACGAATCGCAATACCACGCATGTTTATTCTGTAGTCTTTTAAGTTATCAATTTTTTTTAATCATATTTGGTTACAATTCTCCATATAATTTTGAAAAGGAAATGTCACATTGTCATTGAAAATTGCAAGCACTTCGAGTTCAGTTATAAATATTGATAAATTGATAAATTTATGTCCCTAGATTCAATGAGTAGATTTGGATGTTCAACTTCATCAAGTAACTTTCTCAACATTTCTCATAATTTATACAGCTGCTTTTCCAAGTTTAGCAAATCTTCTATGTTGGTAAAGAAATATCCTTGTTACAATCCTTTCTCTTTCACAAATGTGATCAAACAAATCAGCCAATGAACTTGACTTCCCTGACTTATCATGGGAAATCAGTGCAAGTAAAGCTTTTATTCTTGCTTCAACAACTGTTTTTTACCCCTAAAGAATGACTTCAAAGCTGGGTTGATTTTTTCAAACAGATCTCTTTAGTGAACACCTCTTTCGACCTGGTAAAGTACATTCAAATTTGAGCGATCTAATGCTTCATCAGTATTGCTTTTACATAACAAATGCATAGGCTGGTAAACTGAACCGAGGGTGGCTGCATTGGTTTCTTCTATCTTTAAGTTTTTTTGTAACAGCAACAGTCGCGAGAGCATCTGTTTTCTGCTAAAGTGGTTTTGGAGATATTATTAAATCAGTAATTACACTAACAGCAACTGAAAGGCGATTGTAAGTAGCAACAAAAAGATCAGTTATTTGCTGGTGATCTTCGTAAGCAAAGAAAAGTGGGCATAGTCTGTATTCTCGGCCATTAGAAAAAACCAAAATAAGATTTGGCCACTCTCTATCAATAGAGCTTTGTGTTGTAGTGTCATTATGAATAGTTGATTTGATTGTTGATTTTTTCTCATAACAAGCAAGGGCTGGATCCATTTTGACTTGCGAAGCTTGCAAATGTTTATGGTCAGATATTGTTCTTATAGATGGTAACACATTTTCGTAATTTTTTGTAATCTTCTTTTGAAGATGGTACAACACGTGCTTGTTTTTTTTTGGTTCATAGACACCATTAATCTGTTGTTAGGTGTAACTTGGTGTTCTTTTGCTCTCAGATAGACATCATGATTATATATACCTTTCATTACCGTTTCTACTGCAGTTCTACCTACTTCAACAGAAACTTCACATTTTGTGGAAGCAAGAGCATATGTCGATTGCACTTCTTAAAAGTACAAATTTTTTTATTAAATTGAATCTTTGGTTGCTCAAGAACACATACTTCGGTTTATATCCCAATGTCAACAAGTTGCTTAGTTATTTGTACAGGTCTGTTATAGATTTATTTAAACTTGTACTTGTAACTACTTCATCAAAAGTGTCATTTTGATTTCTACTTTCTAGAACATCAATCATATATTCTTCCTCCATTCGTTGTTGTTCTAGGCTTTTTTGTATTTCAAAAGTTATTGTTTGTCAGTTTCTTATTTTTCATCAGTTTCTTCCCTTAAACCACATTCGCAAACGGAAGATTGATCAATATAGAAGTCCTTTTCTCTTCTTTCAATGATCTCCATGTTTCTTCTAATATCCAGAAGACTGTTGTTGCTCTTTGCTAAAAAAAGAATTCAATTACCCAACTTGAGAGGAACACTATATTTTTTAACATTTTGTTTGAAGCCATAAAATGAATGTCACCAATCAATGTCAGATATTTTGAACAACAAAGTATCCATTAATAAAAAATCACATTTTAGAAAATAATGCTTCATTGGGAAGTGTATTATAAGATTCTGATTTAAATTACATACTTTACGTTAAGAAATTTTCGCGGGAACAAAATTTCGCGAATTTCTCGTTTTATTTGTCATTTTGTATGTTTATCCTATGTTTTTGCTACCTTGCTAAGAATATACTAAGAATATGTTAGGATGATATTTGCTAAAAAGATAAGAATACCCCATGTTGAAACGCAAAAACACTTTTCTTAAAAATAAAAACTGGTGTAAGGTTGTTTTCCACTAGGCAAAGTAATACACAAATTTCATATCTATAGCAAAAAATAAAAACCCAGAAGGTTCTGTTTACATTGAAGAAAAAATTCTCAGTTAAACATTCTGAATGCAATATAAGAGTTTGAAGGATAAATTTCCGTAAAATATTGTGTAATATACTCGTTATTAACGACCAAAAGACTTGAAACTAAAAGCTAAAACTTGAAAAATGCCTGTACGTAATAAAATAGGAATAGACTATATCTAGCCTAGTATATCTCTTTCGGTCCTGGTTTCTTGATCCACTTCTTTTAATTTGACTTGTTTTGGAGCTCCGTGTATCTACTGTATTGAATCAGACTCTGTTGACATAAATATTATTAAAAAGGAACCTAAATTTCTTCCTCCTTTTGCTCTATATATACGCTTGCCACTAATTCTTTATACCTTTCCAGGATTAGTAAATTTACGCAAGTCCCAAGTATTGTAGCTGATTTCTTACAGGGGATTTCAAGTCCACCCTGAATAAGAAAAGAGCGTCTTTACTTTCTTCCAACTAATGTCACTGATATTTTGGCTCCTTTGACCATAAAAAACTTTCTTATTCGAGATATCTCTTTTGGTAAATGGCCTACTGTATTATTGGTATCACATTCAACTACTTCTATTGCAAAACGATCAAAAATATTATCAGGGTCTTGACGAGAAATCAATCTTTGATCTTTTGATGATTTGGAATCCAATAACTTCGGTTGCAGTGATATCCGCGTAAGGCAACTGAAAACTCAAATAATTTGTTGTTCAACATTTTTCTTAATGAAATATCTTGGTTTCTTTGCGTATTTTCTTTACAATTAAAAGTTTTGCATTAGTAGAATATACATTTGAACAAGACAGACGTTCTTATTTCGAACGACTCCATTACATCATAGATATTCTCTTTTGTTTATCTACGATTACAAGGATCTTAATACATTCGAAAGAAAGTCTTAAAAGAGTTTCTGTGTTTTTCTGCAACGGTTTCAATAAAATTTCCTTTTATATATAAAGATACGTTTTATTCTTTGGTTTTTGAATTTTTTAACAAAATTTATTTTTTTTATCTAAAACTAAAGGCACTTTTATCTCCACAATTCCGCCAGCGAGCTCCAATACATTTCCAAGCGAAAATAAGTCAACACTTGGTATTCTGGATTACGAAGCTGCACTTAATGCAATTGAAGCAACAAAATCGAAAGTTCGCAAGAAATATAACGCTTTGTCGAATAAAGATCGTTATGAAATAGGAAAGTATGCCACCGAAAACAGAGCTGCAGCTGCAATTTGAAAATTTAAAAACCGTTTCCCTAACTTAAAAGAAAGTACCATACGTGAGTTTGTAAAGAAATACAAAGACGAATTAAAAAAACTCTAAAAGAAAAGCGCTTACCAAAACAAGAACTATCCGTATTTCCCCGTTGAAGACTATACTGATGTTGGGTTCTATTGATGAAATGGTCAGACAGTTCCTGTTAGCAATACGTCACCTTATTAACTGTTATCCCTGACATTAACTTCATCACATAGATCTTGATGCTTCGTCATGGGCAAAAAGTCTTTTTAAGCGCATAGGTTTTGTTAAACGAATGGCGACATCAAGCAAAGTTGAAATACCAGAAGGAGGGAGAACAGAAGTAAAGCTGGACGAAGAAAACACATTTATTCTTCACACTTTTCTTCACACTTTTTCTATCCCTTTTGTACCCCTGCTTTACTCAATTCTTATTCATGGTTTAGAAATAAATATTTATAAACCAATAAATAGACTAGCGTAACCTATAAAGTACACTATTTTTAAAAGAATCGGTAAAATTTGCAGAGGCAAAGTGTTCATTTTTTCAAGATTTCAGCCCAAAAATATTCTTATTTTGTAGTACTTTTATGACAAAAGCTAATGTTTAACTAATCTCTCGGCTTTGCCCAGTCACAGCTTCTTCCTTTTCAGCCTAACTGTTCCTATAATATTAAAATCTACTGAAATAAAATAGTATATTTGAGTTCCTCTTCTACGTATTGTAATGATTGATTTTGATTTTAAATCGTTAATTTTCAGACTAAACACAATCTAATAAGTAGATTGCAAGTGGTAGTTGTCAAAATATTGTGACTTTTCTTTTAAGGAAATAAGTAACTCGCTAAATTTAATTCTTGTGAAAAACCTACTATTTTCCAATTCACGAAATTAAATTCTTGTGAAAATAATATTTTATGTCAATTCCTGAAATTTAATTCTCACGAAAAGCCTTTATTTTTTGTTTGCGAAATTAAATTCCCGCGAAAATTTCTTCCCTTAAAGTGCCTAGTTTTTGCACTTTTGTTTTCCGAATTCACCTTACCTTGTTTATTTCACATCTTTTAAATATACCAACCTTTCCTTTATTTTGATGAGCTAAAAGAAAACAAAACACATTGTCAAGTTATGTTTGATAAATTTAAAGGCTTTGATCATCCCATGTTTTATATGAAAAGTAAGATATTTGCCACCACGAACTTACATTTGTGCAGATTTTGGTCATCAAGTTATTTAAATTTTAACTCAAAATGGCGTGATAATTTATAAAATGCTAATATAGTATTATCTTATCAAAATAGATGTTATCTTGTTAGTATTCTCTCTTATAAATAAGGCATTGTACTAATAAAGTAATATCTAATTAGTTTATTTGCTCTTTTTATTTTACCATGTAAATGGTTGTAAAAGCTGTCAATCATTTTTTCTAACTTCTTTGTGACAGTCTTTCATTTCACGGCATGTAAATTTCCAAAACGTTTAACCCATTGTTCGATTAGAGGTTTAGAATAAGCATTAATGGCATTATTCCTAAAAATATACCGTTACACAAATATTAGCTCTATCAATAGTAAAAAAAACACAAATTGTAAAAACTAAAGGAATGGTAATGAGTTGTAACACCAAGATATTAATTGCACTTTTAAATGGAAATACATTAATATTTTATTCAAACTTTATCATATTAATTAAAATTGACATCTTAAATTTTTGCTGTCTTTGGTTTCTTGGCAAGTGAAAATAATCATACCAAGTAGGTAAAACATTTCTGAGTATAAATACAACAGATATGATAGCAACACTAACTTTATTATTCTTTTAACGAAAGAAAATTCACGCATATAATAATATGATACGTAACACTTTCTTCCTACATACAATTTATTTAAGACATAATTTATTAATCATAAGAATACCGTAGCCTCTATTCTTATCATTGCCAAGATTTCAAATTCAGTTGTAGTTCTATACACTACAAGATATGCTCCATGCTTTTACTAATAATAATTCAGTTCATGAACTTACAAGGATTTTAAATTTATTTTTAGGTATTTAACTAATAATCATACATAATCTTTTCTTTAATCAAATCTGTTTTTTTACTCTAATTTTTTTTTTAATCAATCAGTTTAAATATTACCAACATATGTTAAAAATAAATTTTACTGATATTTTTTAGTGAAAATTGTCTTGTGGCCACATTTTTTTTGTTTTTTTTTTTTTTTACGGTTTAGAAATCCAACTTTAAGTGTTCAGTTTTTGTTAATAATCTCCGAAATTTGTTATTTTAGGCATATAATTATTATAAATATATTATATATATAATTATTATAAATTCTAATTCTACATTAATTTTTTGACCAAATTATATACAATATGCCCATAAAAGAAATTTTTTAACATGAGCTCTGAATATGCCCAAGTATTTTAAAATATTAAATTAAAAATATTAAGACCTGACTTTGACAGTATTATTGACTGTAAGAAATTTCGTTCACCTCAACGTTTATTAAATGTGACGTCATGGGTTTTGAGAAGTATTTATAGTTTGAAATGTTTGATTGAGGGTGTTACATATTATTTTTGAAAGGGTCCATTAGTTGGCAAGGAAATTCACGATGGTTAACAATTTTGAATAAAATATGAAAAATCTTGCCTTACTTCATCTCAGAGTTATGGTCAGTTAAAACTTTCCTTAAAATTGTTTTATGACAGGTAAAATTTATTAAGATTAAAAACACATTCAAGTGGTTTAAAAAAATTAGAGAGTATGTTATTTTAATTTTGGATAAGATATTTTAATTTAAATCGTGAGGTTAGAGTATCAAATACAGAGTACTTTTCACACAAGTAAACAAGTAAAAACGAAAAATTTTATATTTTATCAGCTGCCTTAAGAGATTCTTATTTATGCTGAAAGTAACGAGCCGAGTAAACAAGTCAAATTTTTATATTTCTCTAGAAATTTCATTTTTGATTCCAATGAAATTTTGTGTTATGCTATTTTGAAAATTTTATTGGGCCCAGATCCCTTTATTTCATTCCGAAGAAGACATGCTTGATAAGATATGTTTGGTTAATGTTTCTAATTAAAATTTTACCTATAAATTTATTTCTAAATTACTAAATTTCCAAATTTCTTTTTGCCTATGTTACATCGGAAAGTTTGTACACAATATCCCTTTGCAGGGATTTCACAAAGTGTATTATCCTAAAAGTTTTTCTATATTAATGATATCCTAAAGGTTTATCATTTTTAATACAATATTGTTCTAAAATTTAAAAAGTTAATAGTTTATCA
The DNA here is from genome assembly GCA_035046665.1 of Euphysa ruthae. Taxonomy (NCBI): domain Eukaryota; kingdom Metazoa; phylum Cnidaria; class Hydrozoa; order Anthoathecata; family Corymorphidae; genus Euphysa; species Euphysa ruthae. The sequence goes on from JAUZNK010011448.1 coordinate 11,907, forward strand.
TACTAATAATAATATTAATATTTTTTTCATTATTTAATTTATATCTTAGATCAAAATTTTACTATTTTTTTTTCATATTTGTTTTAATATTTATATATATTTATTTTCTTTTTTATTTTACTTTTTCTATTCTCCTTGCTTTAGTGAAACCTTTTTTAACGTTATTTCTATTAAAAAAAAAATTTCTTGTAGAATATGTTGACTAAATAATTATTTACTCTGTAATTTTGTCAGTTGAGTTACAAGAAACTTATATTATAGTGAAGGTATTTCTTTTTAGACTTGAAGTTTTGAAACTCAACTCAAATAACTTATCTGGTATCCCAAATTTGCATATCCTTGGGAACATTAAAAAAAGCTTATCAACAGCACTTTTGTCACAATCTAGTACTGAAGCATCTGAAAAAATCGATGAAAAGCAACTTACTTTAGACGATGTATTTAGCATGCAGCAAGTGGGTATTACAGCCAATCCACTAGAGAATAGTAAAGGTGAATGCATTGAAGATGGAATTATAGAAGATTATATAAACTTATATGAAAATTCGCATGATAATGGTCTGGGAAATCGCCATCAACGTACAGAATACTGTCATAATGATAGAACTTTACATAAAAAAAATAATGATGGGCACGGAAAGCCCACTAAATTATGTAGCTTTAAATCTGAAAAAAAAAATTGTATTAAGCAACCTTTAACAGCTAAGTTTATGGAAGAGTGTGATAAACAACAAAACACAGAAACTGAAAAAGGAAATTTTAATACACCTTTGGAAAAAGATAACATAAAATTTTCATTAAAATATTCTACAAGTAAAATGTATGGAAATAAGCCAATAAAAGTTTGTTGTTCAAAACTGGGTTTTAGGGAAAGCTTCAGTTGTTTCCCAAACGGTTATAAATTTGAAGATAGTCACACAGCGGAAGGCAAAAATCAGCTTGAAGATGATTATACGGTGGAACATAAGAATCAGTTTGAAGATGATCACACAGTGGAAGTTAAGAATCAGTTTGAAGAGGATCACACAGTGGAAGGTAGGAATCAGTTTGAACACGATCAAAAATTGGAAAGTGAAAATCAGTTTGAAGTTGATCACCAAGCGGAAGGAAAAATTAGTTTTTCTATTCTAAGTAAATTTTTATGATCCTAGACAATAATTTTTGAGTTTTGAATGATTAATTTATTCTAAATCTAATATCTCTTTCTTCCAAATATCATGGTTTTTTGTATTTCTTTCTCATAAACATGTTAAACTGATATTTTTTGTTTTGGGCTTAAAACAAGTCAAAGTCAGAAAATATAAACTCCATCTCACCTTGAAACTTCTCTTTACTGCATATTTCTCAAATATTTTGCTGACATCCAAACGGCTAAATGAAAATTTTTTTCTTTTTCGTCTTTGCGGCATTAAAAGCATTTAAATGTCACAACTTTTAAAAAACATTTTCTTGGTACTCAGGGTTTAATCTAGGAATTTTTTAGGGCGGTGATAGGATTTGGGCCATGCTATAAGCGTCCCAGCGGGGTTCAGGGTCAGAGCACAGATGCTTGAAACAGCTCTGTACGACTTTTATCGCTTTTAATCCATTTAATAATAATTGCTCCATATTTTTGTTGGCTATTTCAACTATGAGATTGTGACAATTACATGTTATGATGAAAGAGAAATAAGAAAACACTTCTTTGGTGTTTCAATGTATGCTAATTTAATGCATATTTTTATTTATTGCATATGTTTAATTTTTTTCCACTCAATTTCTGTTGATGCATGATTTATATACCAAGACAATTAGATGATAAATTAATATTTTCCTCTTCTTTTATTTTTTAAAAATCTTGCAATTTAAATATTTTAATTTAACATGAAAATAAATCAAGAAAGATAATTAAGCAAATACAGGTTAATAATTAGGTAAATAAGTCTTATATATGTTTTTGGAATTAAAGTTTATGTAATACACATTTTGTCTAGCTGTGTATTTTTTAATTGAATGGGATTTTTCAAAAGACAAAAAATTGATATACATTGTAATTTTTTGGCCTGTTGCCACCCTCATTATTTTTCTTATCTTTTAACAAAATACACACGTATGAAATCCTACAATATATAATGCGAATGAATTTTTATTGAAAAATTTATCTAGTTGCTTCAAGAAACATTGTTTTCCCTTCTAAAATATTTGGAGTCTCGGAAAGTTGTATATGGTTATAAAGAAGAAAAAATTTTATACTTTGTTCAGAACCGTTCTACAATGTATGCTACATATTAGTTGAAAGGTGTTTTATCAGCATTTTCACAGTAAAGAGAAGATAGAAAAAAGTTTTTAGTTATTCTATTTTGTACTCAAATTCAATAATTATGTACGGCTTCAATTAATTATACCAGGTTAAGATTTTAGTAAATTTCTCTCTTACCGATGTTTTAATTTAGTTTTCAGGCTCTATTAAAGACACGTGTTTTTTTACTGCAGAAATATTTTATCATACCAATACATTTGGCTAGCTAAGTCAATACCCCAAGAAGTTTATTTCATATTATTTATGATAATATTGCGATGAATACCTGATTTTTAGTAAAAGATATGTAGTTATTTGCGTTACCATACGTTACCATACGTTACATTGCCATATTTATTTATTTTTGGGTAACATTTTTTTCAATAAGATTAGAATGTACATACTTAATAAGCATTTACAAATATAACATTATTATTAAAAAAAAGAATTGTAGTGATTTTATTTTATCACTCTTAAAGATAAATTGTCCAGGTTTTTTTGTTTTTGTCCAGTTTGTTCATCAATTTGTCTGTTTTTCTGTTTTATACAAAAGAATAAGAATATTTTATTGTTTTATTGTTTTTCAACGGTTCTCTAAATTTTACTTATTTATAATTTTTCAGAAGACTTAGCCTGTCAAGCTTGGTGAAGCAACCATTCACATGTTTAAAAGTATTAGATCTTACTGACAATCAAATTGCAGATAAAAAGTCCTTACTAGCTGTAGCTGCATGGCCAGTTCTTCAACAGTTGAAATTGTGGAGAAATCCTGTTATTTACAACTCTAAAGATGAATATAACTTCCTCAGTTATTTTATTGAAAAGATGTCTGGAATTAATATTCAAAGGTGGGTTTTATTTTTACTTTTTACTTTAATTTATTTTTTCAACTCTCTAGATGTTGTGTTACACAAATTAAAATATATAACATGCAGTTTCTGAAGATTTTTTATGAAAAATTGACCTATTTTACCATTTTATATGATATTTTTGAAGTTTCCAATATTTTTTGAAAATTATGATTTGTCACTAAAACTTTTAAAACTGTTTTTTTAAACAGATATTTGTAAAATTTCTTAATAATAAAGTGGACTAAAGCTTTAACAGCTTATTAAATTTTTAGTTTGGGTTGTATCGTATGGGTTGTACTTTGCTTAGACTGCTATTTAACGTTTACTGCAGATCATTAGATCGTTTAGTCATTACTTTATTGTTTTGTTTAGTTCATTGCTTAATTCTCCAGCAAAGATCGTCATTAAATGCTTATTGTAGGTCGTTACTTATTTTCTTTGGATACTATTGCTTATTTTATCTCATAAGACTTTAATTAATTGTTTATAAAAGATACTTCCTTAATTGTTGAGAAGTTTTTAGTCAATGTTTAACATAGGCCACTTGTTAGTTTTGACCTTTCATTATCAATACTTAATTGGTTACATTATTGTTTTAGGAGGTCATTGCTTAACTGTGATTTAATTGGTTACTATATTGTTTTAGGAGGTCATTGTTTAACTATGATTTGGAACGTCTAACATTGTAAATGTTTTAAAAGTAACGTTTATCTCTGTTAATTAAATTTTGTTTCTTTTTATCTGATCCATCGTTAATTCATTCTTAAATTGGGGGATTAGAAAAAGTAAGACCTGACATCTTGCTAATATATGTTATTGTCTCATAAGAAATGCACAAATTTTGTTTAGCATTTGTTTTGCATTGAAAAAATTTTGTATGACTATTGGTTTTATGGTGAATCTACTTGTTGATTTTGGTTATTCCCCTCTTACAGTGATGCATGTCAGGAAACATTACCCATTCGTTTTTGCTACCATCAGGTTCATTTATTGCTGATGCGCCAATTAAAGTGATTTTCATGGGGTTGAAAAATTGAATTACAACCTGAAAAAAAAGGTTGATTGCATAACTTAGCTGTATTTAATGTGGCTATGCTTGACACACTGTAAGATTATCCCATACACTTCTAAAATATTTACACTTATAATTATCTTTATTATCAGCAAGTCTCAAAGTATTGCGAATTCATGGAGTAGAACTCAATTAATGGGTTTCCTGCACAGTCACTGCCATTTTAATTTGATACTATTTATTGTTATAATCATCTTTATTTTGAACCTTTAAAATTTGTTTCTCTACGATCGCAATATCATGTATTTCTTCATCCTTTGATTCACAGTCACCTTCCTTCCTCTATTTCGTCTACTACTAAAATTTACAGCTTCACATATTCATTGTCCAATGTATGTCTTTGTATCTTTCTGAGTAATAGGACGACAGCATTGGAAGTCACACCTGATACGTGCAAAGCTTTTACTTGTTCACAGTATTCAGTTAATCATTCGTACTTTTCCTCCTAGCAAACCTGTGATGCAAGTTTGAATAGGATATATTTAGCAGGTTACCCATTAGCAGGTTTTTAATGTCAGGGTTAGTTTACCGGATCAGCAATAACTAATTTTTATAAACAGCATATCTTTTGCTTGCCTCAAGATAATATTTTTGTGGAAAGAGAAATCAAGTTTGCTCCTTTAAATCACGTTTTAACGTTAATACTTGTTTTTGGTCGTCTAAAATCTGGTTTTGCTGTTTTCTGCTACATTAGGTTCTTGTTTTAGGTTTTTCTTAACTGCAAATCCTACCAAAAGCTCCATTAGAAAATGGTCACCAACTGAATTGGCCTCCTGTAATTTTAATTTTTAGTCATATTATTTGCTACTGATTCAACCAAACTCATAAAAATCAAAATTTTCAACCACTAGTGATTTAATGGAAAAATTGTTGAGAAAAATGCTATTTATGGCGCCAATTTAAAGAAGTTAAAAAAAAACAATCTACAAATAAAGTCACAAATTAAAATTTCTCACTATTCTCTGTGTTAAGCATTCTGGATTGATCATTAATTTTGATTTTTAACCGATTTGTCATCATCATGTGTTTACGATAATGCCAAAACCATCATCGTCTTTTAACTATTGGAAGATAACCTAACTTAATCTGTTATATAATAAAGGGCTACAAAACTCCCCCAAAATATTATGTGCCAGTATTATTAGCTGTATTTTGCAAATGATTGAAAAAAATTTCTGTGATTGAACAAAATATTTTTTTTCATGAAACACAACGATTTTGATTGCTTAAAAAATGCTTTTGAGACTACAAGCTAAGAGAGAAAATTATAAGACATGGCATATTTTATATCCAACACTACTTACCGGTTTTAATCTTATTTGTCTGATTTTAAAGTAAGTGTAAATTAGGCTTTATCAATTCTTTGCAATTTGAATTGCAGTGTTTAGCATGGATTTGTTTTAAGATCATTATGAATAAATTACGTTTTAGGTTCCATATTATGCTATTTTTATCTACATGCCAATGATGCCTGTCCATTATTTGGTAATAAAGACGATAAAGTAATAGAAAATAAATTTTATATATATTATATTTATTAAAACTGAAGGTTTTTGATCTGAAAAATAACTTTTACTCTTAATTCTTTATTCAACTTAACTTTGATTAATGATGTTTTCCTCGTATTGAAATCTAAACGAAGACTTAAAGACCAACTTACGAATGGTATAAAGTTGAAATAATAGGATTTTATTTTCGGCTTGGTAAGACCACCACGGATTTATTACAATTTACTAATTATCTATGCATCAATACTTCTAATTTCTTTAATACACAGTGCTTTATTTGGCTGGTTCTCTTAAAACCTATTAAAAATAAATTAGTTCATAAAAACCATTCAATGACAAAATTTGATACCTTACGTAGGCCTGTTTCTTTGGAATAACCTAACAGAAGCAATTAGATTAGTTAAAGTATTAAATGGTTTTAAATACAAGGTAAATGTTCTTAAAAGAAAGGTTGTAAACCGACCTTTGCAACATTGTACAAAGATATCATTTATGTGTTTGAAATCTGAAAAGCAAGATTTTATACAATTTTTTCTGAAGTATGTTAGCACTTATTTAACTATTATATATATTCCTTCAATTTTTATTTTACGAATACTATTTAAGACTTTATAGGGACGAAGGGTCGTTGTGCTATATTTAGGTTAAAAACTTGTATACATTATCTAGGGTAAAGAATCTTCCAAAACCTATGAAAGTTTTACCACTTTTATCTCAAAAATTTATCGAGATTTTAAAAGAATTTAAGAAAACTATTCCTTTTATCGTACGAAACGGTATGTAATTCATTGAAGCTACAATTTTGGAAGCGTTACATAAATCTAAAGAAGAAGTGTTCCAGTCCTTGCAAGAACCTTTTGTGAATCACCATATTTTCAAAGATGAATTTAAAGCAAGAAATGATCTTGGAGTCAAAAATGTTTCTTTTACACAGGTTAGTATTATTCTTAAAATATTATAGCCCACAAATATCCAATCAAAGTCACATAATTGTTTTCATACCTTCCACTTTGTTTCTTTTCTTATTCCTAACTTTTTAGTCAAATTTCAAATAAATAGAAAGGGCCTTAAACTTAAGAAAAAAAATATTTTTCTCTAAATATATCCCCAGGAACTTCAATTGTAATAGTTTTATTTCTAAGTGCTTACAGAAGATAAAACTTCTAAATCATCTCTGATAAACTATGAGTTATTTAACGTAAACATAAAGATAGCTGTCATGCTTGCACTGTTTCAATGCATTTCACAAGTTTTCTTTGTGAAGAGTAGCATACCTAGGAAGATCTTCTCTACTTGCAAATTGCCTGTTAGTGTTGCTAATTTTCCAAATTTCTGATTCTGATGATGAGGCTTTTCAAGGAAGGTGGCTTTATTTTTAGTTCTAAAGAAATGTCTTTACATTTTATGAGAAATTAGATTGTGATTCCATCAAAATTTTTTATAATATTAAAAAATAATAATATACCTGTATATTAAAAAACAAAATATACCTGGTTACTTTTTGCAATTCTTTCAATTCTAAAGTTTAATAAACGTTGCTCTTTGGGACACAAAACGTTAGACTTGGTTTGAAAAAGAAATATTTCACAATAAATTTATACTGCAATTCTATTAATGTTGCTAGAATATCTTTCTTTTTTTTTTTTTTTTTATAATTTTATTGTATTATTTTATTGTTATTATTTCTGTGAATTTGTAATATGTGTTTAGTTTAATGAAGAACCTGTAGAGATTTCTGGTGAAATCAAAAAATTTGAAGATGAATAGTTGGATTTAGAAGAAGAGTTTAAAGGTATAGCATTGTCACTCAAGATTTTTCACTCGGATTGAATATTTAATACACAAAATCCATTGTTGATTTTTAGGGTAGTGTTCAAGCCGGCAGTTTAAAATAATTAAGTGTTTCCCATAATGTTTTTCAGGATGAATATTTAAAATACTCTTTTTAGCCATTTAAGAAAAAAAATTGAGCAGTAAATATACTCAGCAAAGTTTTTTCTAGGAGGTGAATCTTTTCAACTATTTGAAAATATTCACCTCCTTCTCACACCAGATCAAGAACATCAAAACGTTTTCAAATAGGTTCCCATTGTCTGGTTTAAAAGGGGTAAAAGCCTTAAAGAGCTGCTAGTCGGAGCCAAAATTTTTGCGGTAATGATATCGGGGAATGTAAAGGGTATGATGGAAACTTATGTGGGTTTTTTGATCTGTAAAGAGCAGTAGTTCCTTTTAATGATAAAGAGAGTAAAAATATCTATAAGATATAGGATGGAATACTTAACTGCAGCTCTTCCAATGTAGTATATTTAGTACAACTCAACAGTTTCAAAAAATAATATGTACACGTACTAATTTAGTACATGTACTAAATTGAATTTAACAAATATTTAGCCTGTCACAAGAAGTATAGTTGTAAAAGAACTGCTCCACAAAAGTATTTCCACGATTATTTCAGTCAAACAGATCATACAGGCACGGAGGATTGGGAATTTGTTCTTATTGATCCAACAAGGGACTTCACAACTTTGAGTAGACGAGAGTTGTTCTGACAATATAAGCTTAATTCTTTTTTCGTCGTTAGACTTAATGGACGAGAAAATTTCGTAACACATTAAGTGCAACTCAACTGAAATTTTTGAATTTATATATAAAGGATTTTTATCAAAAATATCTGAGGAAAATTTCAACCAAAAAGCTTTCATTAAGTTATTAAATCAAAAAAAATAGTTTTTAAAAATTTTGCAAATAAACTAACTTTTTGTGTATTTTACATAATAAGAATACTAATAAAAGCATGCATATCAAAGAAGCGTTTTTTGATTATGATTTTATTTAAAATGTTGAAGATTGTGGTGATTATAAACTTTTTTTTCAACCTTCCGTTAAATGTGACGGTGGAAAGTTGTTATAGTTGAATAATAACCTAAAATTTATTTATTTTAGTAAAAAGACTATTTTTTGGTAATGGTCACACGCACTACTAATCAGTTCTAAATCTTTTTTTTTTTTTCTTTTTTTTTTATCTATACAACATTCACATGAAAAAACGTAAAATAACCTGCGAAGTAAATCCTTTGCTAAGCACCGAGATGATCTTGTCAAACGAGTTGCTTTACCTAAATTAAAAAAATTACTTAAAAGACAAACTACAAAAGAAAAATTAAGTACAGTTATTTTAGATAAGTAGAAGAGATGCGCGGAGAATTAGGGGTATTAATATAAGGGTCCTTCAAAACGTTTAGTTTGAATTAGATAATTGATAACAAGACAAATTATATCTTTATTTACTTCAAAATCAAGGTTCTCGAATCCATATAAGAAATCATTAACTAAAAATTTAGAACTGTAAAGTAGAATTGAATGACCAAGATTATAGAGTTTATCAAATGGCGTGGTACGTTGTGTTAAATGTGTAGGGCAATGCAGTAGAAAATGTTCAGTTGTTTCAAGCTCATTAGTTTGGCATAAGAAAAAAAACAGTAACGCTTGAAAAATTATGACGAAACAAGTGTTCTCTTAGGTGACTAAAGTCCAAACGAAGACGAGTTAATAACATTAGACCATATAAATTATAAATTTTCTAATCACGAGCAGGATTAGGTCTTGAGGTCTACGGCTATAGTTAAGAACTTTTTCAGCTTGGTTTAGCAGAATCTGCGAAGTTGAGCGGAATATTATTAGAAAGCAGAAGCAAATTTGTTCCCGACTACCAAAGTGGATTTTCCTCCATAGCAGAGCTGATGGCTGTTAAAGTTTTTTGTAGAAAACTCATTAAATTGCATAGTTATTGGCTCAAATTTCTTTGCCTGATGTCTTAGATTTTTAGAGAACAAAGGCACACGCCTTCAAACACTAAGATATCAGATTTTTTAGTGATAGGAAAATGATAATTGTGTCTCTTTATATTACTGTTAGCTCTGTTTGTTTTAGCTATCATTGTGGATCCGTGTTGTGTAGCTAAGGAGCCAAACTACAAAGGCCATAGTAAAAAGGTATGTGGCTCCAGCCCACTCGATGACTACATTTACTGTGAAACCCCCATCTGGACACATTTTGGACAACATATTGCAGAATTTGGATTGTGTATGTCTGCCCTCGTCCTGTGTCCCAAATTCGTCCTGTGTCCCAAATTCGTTGAAATATTTTTAAAGTTTTTTATCATTTTAGGATTTTATAAATTTTGGGTTAATTTCTTAAAATCAGAAAATATTTAAATAATTAGCTATATATAAAATCTTTCAAAAAAAAACTTTTTTTAGAACTAAAATTGTTTTTATACTTTTGATAAAAGCTTTCAGAAAATATGTATAATAGTTTATCTTTAATGATGTGGTAGTTTGAAATTTTAGTGCAGAATATTACCACCACAACGAAAAAAGTTAATAGATTTTTGAAGTATCATTGAAATATTTGTTATTTTTAAGCTTTTAGAAGATAAATAAGCTTATTTTTAAAATTGGTACTTATTTACCTATTCAAAAATCCTAAAACTGTTTATAGACTACAACTGGATCTGTTATGGTTTAATTTATTAAACCATAACAGATCTGCCTGTAAAGACATTAATCTGTTTATCTTTTTTAGTTCTGGTATATATTATAAATTATAAAATTGTTATTTATAAACTGTATATTAAAGTTATTAACTTTTATCTTAGTTTTCCTGTAAATCAAAGATTGGAAATAGAAATTTTGTTTTCTTTTAGAAGAAGATTTATCGCTGCTGACATCGGTACAAAAATTAAAAGGTTTACTTAATAATCCAAAGAAAAGCTTTAGTACAACATATAAGCTATCCGCTTATCCTAAAAATGTAAGTTTTGGTTTTAACGTTTGCAAAACCAACTCAATTAAGTGTGACACAACATGACATAAGCTTTTCCTTGTTTTCCTTGTTTTCTTGTTGACTTCCGATAAAACTTTTTCTTGTTTTCTTGTTGAAATTTATTAAACTTCTTTCTTGTCCTTTGATAAAATATGTACTTATTGGCTGGGTTTTAAAAAAATTTATTTAGAAAATGAAAACACACTCAATCTTGATCTGGAGTAAACGTTAAAAACAAACATAAAGTCGGTTTATTTTTTATGAGATGTTCTATAGACTTTTTTTGATTTTCTATCATGACAGCCAATAAAAGTTTTATTTTTAGGATCATATTGATTTATCTAAGTCTTAAAATCACGTTTTAAAAAAGTCTTCTATCTTGGCATTCTCTTAGTTTAACGAAGACAACTCGGCTCCTATAAACACTTCCTGTTTCATTTAAAAAATAAAGCAATAATTTATGAACTATAAATTCTTTAGGTTTTATTTAGAACATCACACAACCATCTTGATAATTTTTATTGAACTTTTTTTTTGTTAAATCTTTCTATGGCCTATGTAAAGTATCACCTATTGCAATCAGTAAGAAAGGAAGCAAGCAAGCATGCAAGCATGCAAACAAGCAAGTGATCAAGTAAGTGAGTAAGTGAGTGTGAGTGAGTGAGTGAGTAAGCGAGTGAGTGAGTAAGCGAACAAGCAATAAAGGAAGTAATCGATTCAAGTATATATTTTTTATATGAAAGAAATATCAATGGGCCTTCGAATGCGGTTGCATATTAGACTAGATTTTATGGTCAGCTTGTTCTTAAGAATTTTTTTTTCTTTTTTTTTTACCAAATTTTTGACTTTAAATGTTTTTATCTGTATGAAATTTTGATTTTAAATCTTTTCAAACTTTTATCGCCGAAAAGTTGTTTTTTTTGTAATTTCGCTACTAAACGATTTATTACTGTTGTCTTTGATTTTGCTCTGACTTTTTTTCAAGTGCAACAAATGTTTTAATAATTTAGTATTTAAAAATATAAATGTTCCCAAATTGATAACTCCGTCTTTTATCAGTATTTATTAGGATGTTATTAATAATAACACATATATTTATTTTTTTTGTTAAGCTGAAATTTGATCGAAGTCTTTTGTATCTTTTGCAGACTAAGCAAAGACTGTGTAGTCAAGTCTCTTGTTAGATTAATTTAAGTTTAAGTCAGTGCGCGACCACCTTTTCATATCTCAGAAATTCTAAAAATTATATAAAATATTTCTACGTCAAGAATATATTTGATTATATGATGCCAGCTACAGAAACTTTTGTAGCTTCTTTGATTTTGATTTTCCAGGTAAGAAGCAGCATGAAATAGATAAACACTGGTTTTTTACTTCCTTTAATTAAAAGAACAGCAAGTGCTATGGAAGTGCTGTTGAATTGAAATGAACAGATTTGAAGATCAAATAATATCTTTTAAAGAGGGAGTGACATTTTTTAAGAGAGTGACTTGAGACTGTTTTTGTAAAATAACGCTTGTTTAAGTTTTTCTCTGTGAGGTGTTCAACTATTCTTGATCATATTGTTTACAGGTAAATAGAAGACACGTTAACTCTGTCAAAAAAAATACTTTAAATGATGCTCTAATTGTTATCAAGTGAAAAAAAAACTGTTTTAAAGGGAACCTAGATAACTCATTTAGTTTTTAATTTGTTTTAATTCTTTTTAATCAAATTTTTTGGTTGTTTAAATTGAAAGTATTTTTTTTATCTCATTCTTCACAATTTCAGTAATATGAATTTAAAAATATTTTCCTAAAATATTAGCCACCAGTACTGATCTCAAACACATTTATTTATATATAAATATATATATATATATATATATTATTTTGTGCACGGTTATAGGGTATTCACATTCAACCACGGGCATCTATCATATGCTTTCATCGTTTGGTATTTGATTTATTTGTTTTTTATTGAATAAATCTATTTTTCAATGTCTGTTAGCTTTTTATCATTTATTATGTTATTATATTTATGTTATTATATTATTATGTTTACTTACCGTCAATTTTGACGTAGTTTTAATCAGATTTTCTAAAAAGTTATTATTGAATTCATCTTTAAATTTTAATTTATAAACAGGTTTAAAAACAACATGACCATTAAACCCAACTTGATTACAATATCACACACACTACTACTTAATTTTCTGTTAAATCAATGAGATATAGTTTATATATTATTATTTTATATATTATATTTTTAAAACTTAAATATATGAACATATATGAAATTAAATGTTTAAAATTTTTGTGATTAAAAATACTGTTTTAAATCTTTCTTTTTTAAATGCTTTTAAATATTAAAATATGACTCAGAAATGTTGAGCCGAAATTAGAGCTGGCAAAAACAAAGCATTTTTTATATAAAATAATATTACAGTCAGAAATTACCTTATTATGACGAGAATCTGGTACATTCTCACTTTCTGAGGAAAAGTATTTTTAGAATTTTTCATATTCTTCTTCGAAGAAAAAAATACTTGATTTCACTCAAAGATTACGTACAAGACCAAAAAGTCATATTTCCAGTCTGAAAGTCAATTTATTGTTTATAAATATTATTATAAATTTTATTATTATATTTAGGTAAGCAGCAATAAATAGTCATACTCTATACTAAAATTGTAAAGTCCGTCGACTTTAATCATCTTAACAAAGAGCCTAAAAATGAAATATGAGTGGCTAATAATCGCTTTTCTTTTCTTTTAACCCGTACACCCTTTAAGGCAATTTTTAAAAATTAGGATAACTCATATATTTTTTATTTATACATATTTTTAATAAAATTTATTGAACAGAAACTTAAATATACCTCTTTAAAATATCTAGACAAACCTTTTTAGAACCAGGTTAAAGAGTATTCTGGATGAAAAATAAATAACGATAAAAAAGATATATTGTTAATATATAGACATCCAATATAAAAATGGAATCAATTTTCAAAAATATTCAACAAAAACAAAAACTAAGACGTTCTTAACTAAGAAGCTATTTATCCAATTACAATCCTCAAAATATAAAGATGATATTAAAAGTGTAAAAATATAAACTCTGTTCTTTTTGTGTGAGTTAAAATACTAGCTATATAAAGCAAAAAAAAAAGAAAGAAATATTTTTTATAAAAATTTTTTTCTCTCAAGAGCCTCCTAAATATTTTCATCTCACATAGCAGCTTTAGAAAAAAATCTGTCAATGTCCAATAATTCGTTTCACTCTTTCAAATGTGGATAAAAATCCCTATTATTGTCATATCAAATACTTATAAATCCTCTCATTTTACAATGAAGAGTGTGATTAACAAGGTTTGTCTCTTGTGTGCTTTGACTCCTTTCATTTTACAATTGTACCTTAGATTAATGGTTTTTCAAAATTAGCTTTGTCAAATTAATTTGCACCGTTTAAAATTGCATTGGAATATATGTGTGTATTTGTAAAACGGGTGTGTTTGTAAAATATTAATTCTAATTTTTCTTCAGTATTGGGAATTATTTTGTCTTCGTAAAGTTATACAATGAAACACTAAGAAGTTTTAATCGTACTTAAAGTTTCACGCTTTTTGACTATTGTGTGTGTGCTATGAAAAGATCAATTGAATTTTTTTTCAATTTACTTTACTAAATTTTTTTTCAATCATTTAAACTGCTAATTCTCTTTAAAACAAGGCGTAGCTATTTTACTTTATTAGGTGGAACATCAATATAACACAATCTACATACAATCGTTGGAGCCTATTGTTTTTTGCGATATGAGATCTATTCGGGCGGATCAGCCACCACATCAGTTGTTGCTGTCACGCGTAAGGCAAGGAAAATTGGTGACACCTTCTCCCCTTAACGTGGTACTACACCCATATTGAATTTTAAAAAGTCGATACGCCCATATACGCTCATAAACGCCGATACATGGTAGAAATCACCTTGAAATTTATTTTTTTTTAATTTGCTTGTTTTTTATTTCATCATATTTCTTCAGTTATAAATATGCATTTTCATGATAAACTTTGAATACTTAATATATAATAATGAGAACCAGGAGGGTAGCAGTGCCAAAACTAATTAAGGATTCATTACAGTTATTTAAAAACAATTGAACTAATGTAAATGGTAATTGATATTAATTTTGTACACATTTACACGTAAACGTACACACATACGCGCCCAGTTTCTGTTAATCGCCATCCTATTCATTGGAGCAATTAAGCTCAGGTTTTCAGCAGATAAAAATTTTCAAAAATGTTCCTTCTGTAGTCATAATTTAAAAAGAGTTTGGTTTTCCCGAAGACCAGGAAGCTCTCCTGATTAATGACGTGTTAAAAGGGCAAGCCGCTGAGAGGTATTTCGATGTACTACTAGAAAAAATCTTTCTCATGGCTCCTGCGAATTCCATTTGCAAGATTCAAGTTATCGACACCAATGTTAACAAGGTCGCAAAATGTTTTTTGAAAGATTGTTTCCAAAATTTTTACTCGGATATGATTAAAAAGCAGATAATAGCGGGACTCTCGCTTGTCCAAAATGAAAAAAATATATAAAATAATACATGCAAGTTGGATCTTCATTATAAGCTCGGAAATTCGGAGGCATTATTCAAGCCTGCATTCCAAACAGACCCTTTAAGTAGTTGAAATGGAGTTTGAAAAAGAACACCCTCTCTTACGTTTAATAGAACATTATAACTGATTGGAGATCATAAAAGATTAAAAGCTCATCAGAACCTGATTTTCATTGATTTTCAGTGAAACGTCCAAAAATTAAATTAAACAACGGCCGGAAAAAAACGTCCGAAATTTTTGAAATTAATGTATATTATTACAAAAAAATATTCCGCTTGACTGCTGCTTTTTTATTGTAGTTTATAATTTCATTTTTAATGCGTCGCCTTTGATTTATACATTGGTCTTTTGTTTTGTTTTTAACGAAATAAAATACAAAAATGAAGTAAAGAAATATGCGTTGCTTGGTTTGTTTATATTCTGGGCGTATAGAAGGCATGCGTATTATTTGCCTGAAAATGAAAAATGAAACGTCTAAGGAAAATGGACTCTTAGTCGCTACGACAAAATCTTGATGAGGCGATCTGACTTTGTACGGTATACGCATAACAAGAGGCGCTTGTTTGCTTTCTGCTATAATTCCAATCGAAACATGAGTTATTCTAAAAAAATTGGCAAATTATTAATGAAATAAATGGACGTACCAAAGTATTTAATGATGCTTTTCCCAATGCAATTAAACACACTGGAACTACCTTTTATGATAAACAGATAAATTTCAGTGAATTTAGTAACTACTTTGTTAATGTTGGTCCCAACTTAGCCTGACAATGAGCTAACTCATCAAGAGCTTAATGAAGCAATTATTGATCTTAAAACTAATAAACCTGTTGTTTATGACGATTTAGATAGTAACGTTATTTTACATATTATAAGCAGCATCAGAAAACCTTTATACTTCATTTTAAATACATCTCGAAACGAAGGGAATTATCCTGATATTTTAAAAGTCTCCAATAGAAAACCTATTTTTAAAAAGGGTGACCCAGCGTTGCTCTCTAACTACAGGCCTATTTCATAAATACAAGTTATATTATTTCAATAATCTTTGAACGAGTTTTGCATAATAGACTTCATTCGTAACTTTTTTCTAATAAACTTATTTATGATAAACACTGCTCTACTGGTCACGCTATCCTTGAACTCGTTTATCAAGTAGTTAAATCATTTTAAAACACACATTTTTAAGGGGTCTTTGTAGACCTATACAAAGCGTTTGATACAGTTAATCACAATATGTTGTTAGACAAACTATGCCACTATGGAATTAGAGGGAAATCATTTGGTCGGATTAAAAGCTATCTTAAATCTAAAAAACAAATTTTTTTTAATAAAAACTGTTTTGTACGGTGTTCCGCAGGGATCGATTCTGGGTCCATTTTTAAATCTATATCAACGGTATGTATAAATCTTCGATTACTTTTGCCGACAGCAGAAACTTCTTTCTTAGAAATGACAATGTCAAAACTCTTTTTAACGTCATGAACCATGAATTAGAAAAATTTAATGTGTGGTTCAAGGCAAACTTTCCTTAAATGCAGTTAAAAAAAAATTTATAATTTTCCAAAAAATCTCACACGCAGATAACTTTCTCTGAAAATTACCAAATTTATCTGCAAACCACAAAACTATCGAACAAGAAAATTGCTTGAAATTTCTTATTGTTTTAATTGGTGATAATCTTGGAAAAGCAATATCACGACTTTAGAATATAAGCTCGCAAGAGCTGTTGGTCTGCTATAAAAATCGAGGCCCTACCTAAACATGCAATCTCTTAAACTCTTGTATTTCGATTTTATACAAAGTCACCCTTCATATGCTAAAATTGTTCGAGGGGCTACTCACAAAAACACACTAGTAAAGTCATTAAATTTTCAAAAACATGCCTGTAAAACGATAACGTACAAAAAAAGACTAGATAGCTCTTTACCTGTAATGGAAGATTTAAAAATTCTGAACAATTACAACATATATATCTACCAAGTCATGATCTTTATGTTCAAAGTTACAAAAAAACAAGTCTCACCAAGTTTTGATAAATTTTTTAACTCAATTTTTCCAATATTAACTTGCGAACTAATCATAAAAAGACATATACTCAACCAAAAACTCCTTAAACAAGTAGAATATCGTATCTCTTACAGAGTTCCTAAACTTTGGTTGTGAATTATAAGTTTAAAATGTTATAAGTTTATAATGCACTATAAACGATCTTTAGCATCGAATGAGGCTTTTTATTTGCTTATCTTTTAACCACTTAGTAGTTTCATTAATCTAATCTTTCCTTCTCTATCATCCCACATTTGAATTTCTATGTCTATTGACCTTACGATAAACCTAAAATTGTATACTCCAAGGGCGTTGTATCAACATTTTTAAGTGCTTGAGGTATTTTTTTTCAATTAAAAATGCGTCAAATTGTCTCAGTATTTTGACCATGGTTGATACCTACCAGCGAAACAGATGTGTTGAAACTAAAACTTGTAAAATGCGTTCATTATGGGCGCCTAAAAAATAGTCTTACTGTAGTGTGTACGAAAATCCTCAAGCTTTTTACGTTGATCAGTGAAAAATAACGCATAATGGCTCTCCGGAAGCTAAAGTGGCATTAAAAATGTTTCATCGGTACCACATATATTGGTGATGGTGATATTTGCTCATTAATTACAAAGGAGAATTTATTGGCTACGTACAAAACACATTAGTAAACGTGTGTGTAATTATAAAAAAAAATTAAAAAAATTTTTTTGGTGTCGGCAAGATATTTGGTGGAGCAGCACAGTTAACACTTCATTTAAAATCTGCAAACTTGCTATAGAATGGCAATACTGCAGAATTTTAGGTGGTTTATATGGAATGAGAAAATCTTTATCAGCAGTTTTGTTTTATTACTCCAAATGGTATATACGATGAAACTCGGCATCAGTTTTGTTTACAGTATGAAGACTAATGGTGGGAATTCCAGGCTGATGTCCATGAACAAAAAGTTTCATCGGCAGCTGCAGATTTTGACGTTCTAAAAACTACTTTAAAAGACCTTGGTAGCGAAACTTTTCTCACGAAATATTTATACGGTAAAAACCCAAATCCAAATGAATAGCTAAGTCAAAAAAATTGAAAACGGGGTCCGAAAGATATTTTTCTTGAGAGAACGACTCTTAGTGTTGGAATGTTATGAGAAGTGTTTTGTTTTAACGGATGATTGTACCTCTAATAAAGTACTAGATTGTTGCCCTTGTTTTGTATTATGTGTACCTCTGATCTTTTTATATTTACCCACATATCTGATAAAGAACTTTTTTGTTGTTTTCTACAAATATTATCCTCGATAATTTATTTATGCCTCATACTCTTTTTCGTCTTCTAAAAGTCATAAAAGATTTTTCTCGATTTAATAACTTAAAATTTCTTCTAAATCTATTAGGAGGTCTATTTGGTGACAATGATAATAACAATTTCCACTTAATTAACCACAAGTATTACGATTGAAGATTTTTCTATTGCAAAATTTGAAAAAAAATTATTTTACAGCGTATTTCATGAATATTTCTTCTCAGGTACTGCATCTAGAGGAACTTCGAACATCGTTTTCTTTACTTAATTTCCGTTTTAGTGTTACTGAAAACACTGAAACAAGATTTAGGAAAGGTTTTCCACCATCTATTATAGATCTTGAAGACTATATTCAGAATCTCTTCTTTATATTTCTAAAAACTTTAACGATAAACCTAGAAAAGATTTAATCATGTTTAAAACCCTTTTAGTCAAATCAGTTTTTGTTCAGATAATTTGTCCGTGTAAGTCTAATATCGTTGTTGAATGCGTTAACGAGTGCATTGTTAAATTTTTAAATCCGCTTTTAAATGAAACTTCACTTGCAAAATAAAATAATTATATTAACTGGTTATTTTAATATTGAGCAAATAAATATTAATAATGACCTATCAACTGAAACATTTTTTCATATTGTAACTTCTTATAACATGATAACTCATACAATATGACCGACAAGAATAACATCGAGATCTAGAACATAGATTGATAATGTTTTTACTAACTTTTTGACGAGAGTGTTGTTTCAGGTAACATAACGTCTTCTATATCTGACCACCTTCCACAGTTTTTTATTTACTCTAGTCTAAATAAAACCTTTGTACTTCGGAAACATGATGTATTTAATTTATGTATTTTAAGTAAATCTATTTGAGTATAAAAAGTTTTAAACGTAGATTTAGACCGTGGGTAACAAAGGGAATTTTGACGTTCATGAAAAGCGCCATGTTTTTTATAACAAATATATGAGATTTAAAAACTCTGGCAAAAAAATCTGCTGAAATAAAAATCTAGTGTTAATGGGAATATCAATATTAAATTAATTAAAAAATCTTAAAATTAAATAAAAATAAAAAAAAAAACAAGTTTAGAGTTAGATTAAAAATATCATGTTCATAAAAAGTAAAACAGAATCCATTCCCAGTTGTATTTCTGAGAACGGAAGCCTTATTACTAATCCAATTTTAATCTGTAAAGAATTTAACAATTTTTTGACTACCATAGGTAAAAGAGCTAAGTCTAACATACATTTCTCTCATACTAACTTTGCTAAATACCACAAATCCCTAACTAATTTTCTTGAATTTAATTTCAAAGTCTTAAAACTGGTAAAGCTTATGGCACTAAAAGTATTCTTTTAATATTTCCTGAATTGTTTTCTGCAAATTTTTCTCTAGTTTTATTTAATTTTTATATTTATTTATATCTATTTTATATTAATTTACATAACTTATCATGTTAAAATGGTATCTTCCCAGATATCTTGAAATTTTAAACCGTAATATGTTTTTTATAAAAAAGTTCTAAATTAAATCGTCCAAATTTTCGACCAATTTCTTTATTGTCTAATATAAGTAAGTTACTTGAAAAGCCCATGTATTCTCGGATTTACAGATCATTAACAAGGCATAATTGCCTTAATGAAATGCGATTTTGTTTTCAAACTGAGTACTCAATAAATCATGCTCTAGTTGTTATAACTGAATAAGTTCGCGAGACTCTCGATAGAGGGCATTTTGCTTGCAGAATATTTATTGACCTCAAAAAAGCTTTTTACACCGTGGAACATAATCTTTTGGCTCCAAAACTTAATCACAATCGTTCTAGTGGTGTTGTTAATGTCTAGTTTAAACTATTTTCAAAGCATAAGCAGTTAGTCTGTATTAATGGTTTCGAGTCTTCTCGTCGCACAGCTCACTCTGGCGTTCTTCAATGTTCAATGCATACTGTTATTTTTAAATAACATAAGTTTTCATTTTTTCAATATAACTACTAATACTAATAGAAAAATAGAACTACTAATAGAAATACTAATACTCTTTGTATTAATAAACCAATTAAAACGCTAAATAAAATTTAATTATCACTTGATACGATTAGCCGAAAGATGAAGCGCAAACTTAAAATCATTAAAGCTAGATAAAACTGAACTCATATTATTTAAATCTCCACTTAAAAATTCAGACTTTTAAATAAAAATTAATATTAATCGGTATTGACTCGATCGCCATGTATCAAATACCTTGAATTTTTTAATTGACAATAGCTGAAGTTGGAAGTACTATGTATTTTACAAAAAACATAACCCGTATAGCAAAATAATCTGCAAACTTAGTTATTATGTTGATAAAGCGACGATAATCTCTTCTTATTTTTCACGATTTTCCTCTCATTTAAGTTATCGTTGTAAAATCTAAGATCAGCAGGGAAATCTCGTCAAGAAATGGCTTACTAATCAACGTTATCGTCTCAGAATAATAATATTTCTTCTATTTAGAATTTAATTTTTTTGAAATTTTTACTGAAATAAACGCACTTCATCTATCTGTTCTATGTAAGATAGCTAAAATCAGGTTTTTTTTTTAACTCCTTAAAAATAACCTTCCAGACCCTGTTTCAAACTTTTTAATTGAAGCTGGCAACATTGATAGCTAACCAATCCGCACTGCTGTATAAAGAAACTTCAGTTTACCTAAGCTTCGCAGCATTCGTTACAGTAATTTTTCAAATAGGTATCAGTATGTAAGTGATTGAAGCAGTACGTTGTGCACCAAAAAACTCTATTGAAACAGAGATTTTCATATTTTATCATAGTCGTTTTCAGTTCTCTTTTTTGTTAGTGAATTTATTTTATTTCAATGTTGTGCAGTTATGTTAAAATATTTGAATTAGTGATGTCTGTTTTAGCTTTATATCTGTTCAATTTCGCTGTTTTTACTTCACGTTTTATTGGAAATGACTTATTTGACCACTTTCCCATTTTATTTTTAACAAATATTTTAAAGGTAAGAAAACAACAAAAAGATTTAAAATTAGAAAAACGGTATACAATGGAGATATAAACGGTTGTAAAGAACAACTTTCTCGTACTTTCACTGGCAAAATATTGGTAAATTGGTATTAATAGAAGCGCAAACATATTTTACGAAGCATTTACTCAAATTTTACTGATATTTATTTTATTATTATCATATTTTCCTATTCAACCAACAAATACAAATTTAGACATTCATTTAATAAGAAATTGGTTAATAGTGAGTCACTCATTGAGCAAGAGCTGACCAAAGGAGTGACTCCGGTTTTTTACTTTTTTTCTAAGACATTGATAAAAGCCGTAATAATTTTGATAAAACAATGCAACAAACTTTGATTAATAGATTATTGAGTACATACAACGTTAATAAATAGTCTTTTAAATTAAGTTTGGTTTAAATCAAAAATTGATTCATATTGACTAAAATTGCCATATTTTATAGAGAATAATCTGTAGATTTCCATCAATAATTTGTTCCATTCAGCAGTAAAATGAAATTTGATTGAGTTTTTACCATATTTTACTGTATTAAATGATGGCAGAATTAGCTTTCTATTATTAACACCACGGGTAACGTAATTATGAGTATAAAGACTCCCAAAAAAGTAATTAAATATTGATACCGGAACCTTATTTTTAAAACAATCGTATACGAAAATAAGTATGGAATTTCTAACAAGACTCGAGAACAAAGTTATAATCAAACTATGAAACAAAAATGATACATTAGAGCGGAAAAACTGAAAGTTTTTAGAGCAAATCTTTGGAGCGAAAGTAATTTATTTAATAGATTGTTTCCACTCTGTCCCAAACCTGACAGCAATAGATGATATGCGAAGAAAAAATTGACAAATATATAGAACGAATGGCATTATTGTTAACGTAATGACGTATTTTTGAAAGCATGCTATTTGAATTATTAAGTTTTTTGATTAGTTCGTTAATATGATATTTTCATGTCAAACTCTCATCAATCAAAACTCCAAGGTAATTGACATAAGTTGAAGGGTAAAGACGTTTTCCGTTTAATTTTATCTTTAAAGCATAGTCAGTAAGATTTCTTCTGCCACGAAACACAATTAACTCGGTTTTACTTATATTTAGGGAAATTCTGTTAGCAGTTAACCAATTAGTAATACCTCTGAATTAATGTTTTTACTTATAACATTTATTGACTTATTTACATATAAAAGGTTTGTGGCATCAGTAATGCAATGTCCTACTGAATGCTTAACTAATTAAATAAAATTATTTATATAAATTAAAAATAATAAAGGATCAATTACACACTCTTGTGGGACTCCGTATTTAATAGTTTGGATAGAAGATTTAAAACCATTTATTGTTACGAATTGCTTACGATTTTTTAAATATGAAGAAAACAAATTTTTTAAAACACCACGAGCACAATACTATTCATGTTTAGAGATAAGAATATTATGATCAACGGTATCAAACACTTTTTGATGATCAATAAACATTCCACATGCAAAATTGCCTGTATCTAATGCTTTGCTTATTTTCTCTGTAATGCTTATTAATGCATGAGAAGTGGAATGTTTAGATCAAAATTTAAATTGAAGCTCAGAAGTACAATTAAATACATTCGAAAATTTATGTAATCTTTCATACATTATTTTTTTTAAGTAACTTACTGATATTTGAAAGCAATTAGATAGGCCTGCAATTTTCACATATTAGTTTAGAGCCCATTTTAAATAAGGGAGTAACTGAGGATATTTTAAGCATATTTGGGAATACTCCAGTAGAAAATGATAAGTTAAATAGACGGTATATAATAATAGAGATTTCACTGTTGAGATGTTTAAGAATGACTGTTGGTATTATATTTGTGCCAGAGGCTTTGCCAAATTTAAGATGAGATTAAAGACCTCAATGCTATCAGTTTACATTTGGATTTGTGTGGTATTTTGAGAAATTAGTTTGATAAGAATAAATTATAGATTGCAGAGATTTTGCAATAGATGAAAATTAAGAATTAAATATATTAGCAATTTGAGAAGGACCTGTTATGGGTATATCTTTTTCCATAATGCAACTCGGTATGGATCCAGTTCTGTTTCTCAATTGATGAATGTTATTAATTTCTTTCCATGTTACTTGAAGTTTTTTAACATTATCAGAGAAATATTTATTCAAATAGTTCTGTTTACTTATTTTAATCAGTTTGTCAAGCATGTTTCTATAATGCTCGAATTTTCCGAATAGCAACAACATACTTTCTATATTTTTAGCTCTTACATATCGATTATTTAACTCATTCCTTCGTTTCAAATATATTAAAAGACCTAAAGTTAGCCATGGTTTAAAACTACGTTTGAAAGTTTTGTTAATTAGTCGTTTGAGAGGAGCATGCTTATCTAATATCAAATTTTTTTTTACGAAAAACTTGTTATAACACTCATTAGTGTTAAAGCCATTTGTATTAACAATGTTATTCCATTTAGTATTTTAAAATCAGCTAGTAAGGAGGTTTTGTCAATAGTTTAAACATTTCTTAACGATAAATTGTGTTTTCGGGGATTAAAGTTTCTATTAAAATCAGGGCAAATATAAAATTGAGGGAGATGATCCGAAATAGCAGCTGTCAAATTTCCTCATATAACATTGGTATCAGTAGTATTAGATAAAACATTGTCGAAAAGTGTTTGAGATCTATCATTCACTCGTGTAGGAATGGATTTATAAGGAAGAAGATTATATGATGAAACAAGCTTAAAAAACTCATGTGTATCAACATCACTGCTAGTTTTAATCGGATCAAGTTAAAATCTCCTAAGAGGGTATTTTCCTTTTCTTTAGATATTTTTTGTAAAATAGGAGAAAAAAATTTATTTATACACTCAACTACTACTAAATATTTTAGGGAATAATATTTCCACAAACCCAGATTCAAGATGGAGAGATTTTTATAGACGAAGATGAAGCATGATGCCTCGCTTGGAGTGTGTTCATGACTAAAACCTTCAATTGATAATGGTATTGTTTCACCAAAATCTTTTTATAATCTTTTTTCTGTTATATCGATTACACTAAAATTAAAATTTAGTAAAGTATGCATTGTAGAATGCTTATCAAAGTGATAATTAAGGGAAAAACTATTCATATGAATAATAGAAAATGAATTAATGTTCTCAAAATTTGAAGAAAAAAAATTTTCAATATTAAGGTATTTGCAGTTTAAGGGTTAGAAGAAAATTTATCAAGTTAAAAAAAGGAGGTTTTACAAAATATGAGTAAGAAAATATATATCCGAGAGATCCTATCCTACCGTATATGTATGGCGTAGTAAATTCTCAAAAATAAAAAATTATTACCTAATGAGAACGCTTGTATCCAATATTATGACAAGAAACTGCGGAATCTTCGCACATTAGGTAAAACTCATACAACCACATTAACCCTATTAGTGTTGACCAATTTTTCCGAATTCAATAGTATTGAACGAGGCATTTTTTGGTACCTGTTTTGAAGAAAAGCTTTCAATTCCACGATTTTAAATATTCTTTCCTTCTCTGTGTTCACTTGAATATTGAGAAAGTTCAGTAAATAAGAAAGTTAGACATGGGAAATGTTTTGATAAAGTATTCCATAAATCGAAGTAGGACTTTTAATTTGCAGAAACAAAAAAAGAAAAAAAAATAATAACTGCGAAATCTGCTAAAACATTTGAGAAATCTCAAATTTTGGGAAAAAATTTTGAATTGAAGGTTAACGTACCGACAAGGAGCGAATTTTAAATATACCGTTAACTTTGGCTATAAAGCTAAATTCTATATTAAATATAACTAATATTAATAAGATATTTCTTAAATATTAATTTGCATTCAATATAGACATGACTGCATTTAATATAGACGTCATTGCTTTAGATAAAGACATTTCTGCATTAAATATAGAAATCTCTGCATTTAAAATATACATATCTGAATTTAACATAGACATCTCTGCTCTTAACATAGAAATCTCTGAATTTGATATAGATTTCTCTGAATTTAACATAGACATCTCTGCTGTTAACATAGAGATCTCTGCATTTAATATAGATATCTCTGAATTTAACATCGCTTGGCCGTGTTACGGAGACTTAGCTAAATAAAATTTTCGAGCTTTAACTGAAATTCCAACAAACTTTGGAAAAAATGTTTGTCAAAACCATCAAAAAATGTGATTTTTCGACAAATTTTTAGGCTTGGAATGTTTTGCAGCCATCGCAAAAAAAAATTTTCAAATGACCGCCATAATTTCATGAAAAAGGGAAAATTCTGTGTGAATGCACCAAAATTTTTAAAATTGTTGAATTACCTTGTTTATCAGGAATAATATTTCCTAATGTAACAAAAAATTTCAGCATTTTATGAGTGCAAATTTATGTGAAAAGTAAAAAAGAGAGCACCGTTTACGAGTCAAAAATTGGGACCAGCACCTTGAATATTTACAAGCTGTTTTTATGATTCAAATAATTCGATATTTCAAAAAAAATTTCACAAAGATTGAGTGGATGGATTTTGAGAAGTTTGAAAAAATTTTCATTTTAAGTCTAAATTGACATTTCTTTGAAAAAATTTGTTGAAATCTTTGCATTATGGCGTTCTACTTTATGAAAAGGTTTAATTCAAATTAAGTAAAACTTTATGTGATAAATGACGAGTCTGATATATGGTGAATAATAGGATCCAGTCTGTTATTATTTTAGATTTGTTTCCAAATATCTCTACTGAGACGGTATAAATACTTTTTACCAGTAACAGAACAAGAGTTCAACCAACCTGAAAACAAGAGGAAAATAAAAAAAAAAAAAAAAAAAAAACACAGAAAGTTTCGACAAATATACTACGTATAATTAGTTGTTTTTAGATTCCCACTTCTCTACTTTCAACAGGCTTTACCAAATTTTTTTCTACCCTTTCGAATTTTAGGTAATGAATTTGACAAAAAAATCTCTCCAGATTAAATCTGAAACTATATTTCATTTTTTCCAATAGATCACAAAAATAAAACAGCAGTTTAGGTGTTTTACCTACCCTCAAAACACAAAAAGTGTTGTTATTTGTTTTGAAATTCGCGCAAACATATGTGGTGGTTTTCCTTTTTTAATTCATCTTACAAATAGTTAAGACCATATTCAAAAATAATGCTATTTTCGGGCACTCAACGAACTTTTAGGTTACATGTTTTTCGACCGTTTTTCTACCCGAGTTCACAGAGTATAATGAACGTCGTTTAATGTAAACATTTAGGGCAACTCTCTGTGTGGAATTGAATCGATTCGTAATATGATGGTGCGGAATCCATATGGTAATGCTTTGCTAGAAATACATTTTGAGCTGTCAAGTCAGTATAATTTTTATTGGTAAATAATAGTTTAAAAATATCTTACACAGTGAACTGTAATTTTCACCGCTTAGATTTTAGTAAAATCGAAAAAAAATTTACATAAATTTTTAATAAATGTACCTAATTTTCATTTTTAGATTTAGCGGAAATTCTAACCATGTTTCACCTAAATTTTAAATCTTCGCTGTAATAAAAAGATCGTCAGAGATATATTTGCCCAATAATATATGAACATGAACATGAAATGTCTTTTCAATAAAAGTTCTCTGGAGTCATTTTTCCTTCAAGCTGTCGGTCGCTTCTCATAACTTTTCTATTTTAAGAAGGAGCTAAAGAAATCATGTGGTTGAATAGCCTTGCACAGCTCTCTGCTAATATTTAACATACGTTGCCTTGATAGGTTATAGACACATCTTAAATTTAAGTAGGTGGTCAAAAACCAGGGATCTAAATTAAAATTTAATCACACAAAACATCTAGGGTTTTCATCAAGCTTCTTATAACGTGTATTGTCTGTGATTGAGGTTTGTTATTTTGCTTAAAATATTCTTCATATTTATCACACAAAGTAAAATTTTCTGGTAAAGTAAACTTATATTTTAAAATATATTCAGTTAAAAATATTACAATAATAGATATTAAATGAAAAATTTGTTGCTGATATGAAATTTAACGCTATTTTTTTACACTGTAGTTAATTAATCTTAAAAAGTAAGTTTACGATACATATACATGGCATACTTGGCAAAGAGGATGAGCGGAAATTAAAGAAAACGACAATTTAAATGCTACTTTAACGATAAGACCAAGTATTACAGTATTTTTTGTGTTTTTAAAGTAACACAAGAAAATGACACAAAAATGTATTTTAATGCTAACAAAATTTCGTTGTATAAAATGTGTTGTAGGAAGTGAATCTATTTAGATTACCAGTCTATAATAAATAGATTTATTTTGATTAATACTCAAAATAAATTGATTTAAATAGGCTAACAGTCTCAAGTAAATGGGGGTATGTAGATTGACAGTCTAAAATTGAATTTAATCAAATAAAGAAAAATAAATTAATTAATGAAACTAGCTCAAGAATCAAAAATAAATATTTTTTTGTTAGTTTACCAGGTGAAAATAAATGGATTTATATATACTAACAGTCTAAAAATAATGGATTTAATTAGATAAGCAGACTGAAATAAACTGATTTAATTGGGTTATAAGATTAAAATATGCGAAATTAATTAGATATGAAGTCTAAAATAAATGAATTTTGACATATTAAAAGCTAAAAGAAATGGAGTTACTTATATTAGTCGTCTAAATTTAATACAGGTAACTTGATGGTCAGTTTTAAATACTTGGATTTAATTAGATTACCTGTCTAAAATAAATTGTTTCAATTGTATGTATAGTGCAAATTAAATAGATTAAAAATCAATGGATGAATGAATTTAATTTGTTTGACAGTGAAAAACAATGAATACATTTAGATTAAAGAGCTAGAATAAATGGATTTAATTAGATTACCCATCTAAAAAAAAAATCTATCTGATTAATTTACCGGTTTAATGTAAATTTATTTTAGACTAACGTTCTAAAATAAATATGGTTATGTATATTACCAGAGTGCAATAAATGGATATAATTAGACTAAAAGTCTGGAATAAATAGAGTTACAGTTAAAGTCTAAACTAAATTTATTTAATTATAAAGAAATTTAATTGGGTTAGCAGTCTAAAACAAATGTGTAAATAAATGTATAAATATAGATCAAAGATTTAAAACAAATGGATTTTGTTATCTCACCAGTCTAAATTAGATGTATTATATAT
>JAUZNK010011449.1:0-15607 GCA_035046665.1 Euphysa ruthae
CAACAGATAGAGTATAACTTTGGATTAAAAAGAAATGCAGCTTTCGAACATGTGTTATATATACAAAGATATAATAAAAAAAAAATCAAACATATCAGCCTTTGCAGGGGGCATGGATGGCCAAAATTCTAATTATCAACATGTTTGTAACCCAAATATCCCTAATTTTTTAACGAAAAAAAAATAAAAAAACACCAGGCTTTGTCTTTTAAATGCAAAAAACAGAATGAAAAAATGTTATATGTTATATTGTTAGTTATTTATGACATTTTAAACTTTTTAACTTTATTGTACAATTCTCTAAAAAAAATCCTCATTTTCACAGGAGTGATAAAAAATTAAAATATTCCAAATTGAAAACAAGAAAGTTCACTTCATCAGAGAAAACTTAGTACGGAATGTAAAATACCAATCTTAAAAATTTATGTAATACTAGCCTGGAGTTAAAAAAATCTACTGCATATTTAAAAAAAGGTAAGGACTCTAGTTTATCCACCCCGTTTTGAAAAAAAAAGTCACAAAATTAACACAAGCTCTTTTTTGAGAACACCAAATGCAAAAATAAAAAGCGTTATGTTACCTTACCAGGAAAGTTATTTCTGCACCTTTTGCGAAGTTGTAAAAATTAAAATATATTACTTATTTTTAAGGTTTAAAATTTACAAAACAGCTCTACAACATCTACACTCAAACTATCAAGGTTACAAGAGAATCATAGCATCCAGGCCTCGTAATCCAGCTCGTCACTTATAAAGAAATTAATTGAACCCCCTGATTTGCCCAAAAACTGTCCGCATTTGAAAATATTTTTTTACCATGAAATATTTCAGGAGTGCGGACTTTGCGATTGACAACCCTACTTTAGAATTCAATTAGCATGAAACTGGCACCACCAAATCAGCCATTTTATGTCCCCAAATAAACACATCATAACAAAAATCTTTAATAAACCCAAAAATAGGTCTACATGTTACTCTGGATTTGGATCCTGAACTATAATCGTCTAAAGCTTCTACAAATTTAAATGTATCTTTCTTTGCATCTTTTACATGTGGCACCATGAGAAAGCCATCGTGTAACAAAAGCTTTCACCATGTTTAATGTTTTTATACCATAAACTGTCAGTAGTTCTTTCAAAATATGCTGGTTTTTACTACTAAAGTGGAAAGGCTTCCATAACCCTAGAAGCAAAGAATCAATTTTTTCCAACCAATGGGAACATCCGAATTAGATGCTTAAAACATAAAGCAAGGCGCTGCAATATATAATAATTGAATAAGGAGCAAAGTTTGTTATCCGTCTTTGAAGTCCAGTTTTTTTTCCAGAAATTAAGTTAGTACAATCTAGGCAACAAAATCGCGTGTTACTGATGCCAATTTTCGCTTCTTCAAAACAATCTGCAATTTCATTTATCAGAACTTCAGACTTTGTAGGTGATACTTCCTTTAGTGCAACAAACTCCAGTATGAAGTTTTTCTTCTCTTCATTGTATCCACTTGCAAATATACTCATCATTTCTTCATGCGCATGACTAGTGGTTTCAGAAATCAGAAAATATGACAAAGTCATCAGCTTGTGCAAGTTTAAAGTTGGTTTAGTTCCTTAGAAAATCGTTTAATGAGTTTGTTTCATGTTTCATGGCTATCGTATGTAGCATTCTTTGGGTATATGTCTAAGTCATGTTTAATTACTGTTCTTCGATTTCGTTAGTAAGAATTTGATTAATGGTTGATAAAGTTGTTTCACTGGAAGATTATTACGAGCAAAGAAATAAACAATTTGAATGAGTTTTGATAAAGAAAGAATATTAGCTTCATTTTTATTTGTGGTTTCTTTGGGTGTATTTTTCAAAGAGTCTTCTATACGCATGTTTGTAATGTTGTAGATAGCTTGGTTGTGGAAGTCCGAATCATCATGTCTTCTCAGTTTTTTTCTTAGGATTATCCTTAAAAACAACTTCAACTTGAAACCATGCTCCATGCCCTTGATTTTTTGGTACTGGTGACGATCCAGAACAAATTTCACAAACCTTACACATATAACCTCGTTTCTGATGATTATAGTAAAGCCATTTGTACATTTTATTGTATCTTGATGAATCATAAATCCTGCGGTAATCTTTTAGTTTAACAAAACTTTCTGTTTTGTTTTCTATATCAGGCGGTGTAGTTATAGTTTCAACTGTAAAATCGATGTCAGACACTTCAGAATCATTATCATGTTGAGCTGGAAATGATGCAGCACTTAAATAAAAGAACAAAACACAAGGTTTAAATGTCTGAAATATATTAGTGTTAAAAAAACTTAGAACATGTTTTAAATAAAAACATTTAATGACTATAAACATATTTAACTGGTGTTTTATTTTAATGAAAAAAGTTCTGTGTGTTATAAAAATAGCAGTAAAGAACATATTAAAGTATACGCATAACAACTAAATATCAATACAAAAATAATGATGTATTGTTTTCTGTTTGTTGGTTAACTAGTCTGTGCAATTCTTGGAAAAGTTATATCATAAAGTAAATTGTTTAAAATTAAATTTCATTCATTAATACCTCGATGTCGGAATTGATGACGAAAACGTTAATGAAATGTTTTTTGTTCCTTTTGCTGCATTTAGGTTTATTTGTGTTTTCTTCTGTACATTTCTTTCCTTTCGGGGTATTTTGACAGACAGTATTATCAAATAGAATAAATTTCCAAAGTCGTATCCAAGTGCGTTTAGTAAAATTACAATCCAGTAAGAGGGTTTTAAATCAAAGTTGCATCCAAAAGTCAAGTCCAAGTAAGTTATTATTATAATGTTACTATTCTCGTTTATCAAAATTATATAATGTTCACTTGTTATAAAGTTTAATAAAAACTAATTATTGTTAAAATATAACTTCTATTGTTTCACACCACAAACTACGTAACAACTATATATACAATAAAGACATCGCATAGTCTTGTTTACGAAAACGCGATAAAAATTAAGTATTTATTCTGCCATAAACAAATGTACATTAGCTACGAAAATTACAAGACAACAGAAAACAAAAAAACTAAGTAACAAAAAGAGTAAACATTAAGATAAAAAAAAATGGTGGCAAGGATAGGCACAAAAATTTTCTTTTACAACAATATTTTCATTGTTATACATCACACACAAAAATGGATTCAGCCTAAGCATAGTAAAAAAAGAAATGAGAAAAGAAAATATATGCAAATATTTAAAAAGTGATTTTTTACAGAATTATAGTCTATATTTATTAGGTCTGCAAACTATATCCTAAGAGGTAAAAGATATCTCCTTGATCTTTATGTTTAAAGATTTTATAGTAAAGAGTAGAAAAGTAATACCTGTTAACAGACAAGGTTATAAAGAAATATGATTAGGTTTACATTATTTAAATTATTTTTTACAAATAGATATGTTTATAAAAGTAAAAATAAAAATACTCACAAAATAAACAAGAACGTACTGATTCATGTAATGCTATTGTATTAAACATGGGAAACGTGCCTTTCTTTAATTTTGTCGTGTTGTTCTTTTTATTTCTGTATTCGGGAGGCTACTCAAACACTTCTGTCTAGTAGACTTATTGTGGGGAGACCCTTTACTTATTTATTTAATTGACCCCAAAAGAGCAAAGCATGCGGGAGAATAACTTTGTAAAAAAGTAAACATGTTAGATAAAATTTGAAGCGATACAGTTTAAAGACAAAGAAGAAAGATTATTAATATGCCTGGGTATTTATTTAAAAAGCAGTATTATTTGAAAAAGGGACAAATTTTTAAATTTAAAAGGGCAAATTCTTATTTTTTTTAAAAAAAGTCATCACCTCCCTAAAACTCCACTGTTTTGGCTATTTTAGACAAAAATATTTGGAAAGCTTTTCAGCATCCGATCATCAGACGCTCAAATAATCTACATTAGGGCATGGTAGGTTAGGGTTAGTCAAACAACGTGAATAATATTTTTCAAGAACATTCTTGTTTTTAAATCTTGTGGGTCAAGACTCGCACTGCTTGATTATTGGAAATTTAGAATAAAATTTTTTTTTTTTTGTTTTCTTTGACCCATGCATTGAACTTTCTATAAATTCAGTACTGTCTGTCTATCTATTTGTCTGTCCGATCTCTATGTCTGTTAATGAATTTTTTTCCTAGATTTTAATGGTTTCATAAAATGAAGTTAAGATCTAATAAAATAAATGATTTGATAAATTTTTCAAAACAAAATCTTGTTATCCCGAGATGAAAATACTTAGCGAGATTTTTCCATTGTGTTCATATGTAAAATAAATCAGTCCACTGAGGTAAGATCCATTTTGTTTTAGTCAAGCTCTCGGTTTTAAACGGGCTGAAAGAATTCCACACGAACACGATGATGAAAATCAGCTTGACTAGGCTGGAAACTTTTCTATTGATTTTACTATTAGCTTGTGTTTTTATACACAAATATATCAGATATTAATTATGTAAACACGGGCTATTTTTCATCCATATGAACATCCCCTAACACAAGGAAAACGACAATTCTTGGAAAAAGGTTAAAATAAAACAATGTAAAAATTTTATAAACAACATAAAGACTGACAGACTTTCTAAAAGATGTACAATTTATATACAAACATTTAAAAATCTCAAGAAGATAATAGCAAGACAAGAGACTGGGCTGTCAGCAGCTAAAATACCACGACGAATGACCCAATGAATATAATATATAGGAATATATCCAAAACAAATCTACTGTTAATAAAGAAATCACTATCGTCAAATCATCGTAGTAATTAAACTTTGTACATGCATATTTTGAGACCTGTAGAATATAAAAATCACACTTTAAAGACTTCATATTAAATGGAAATACAAGATATATGTGTATTAATATTTTATTTTAATTGGGCGCATGATTTTGGATGGGTTAAAGAAGGGTAAGAAGCCATAAATTTTTTTCCAATTTCTAATTTTTATTTTCTGAAGATAACAATAAAAAGCATTGAAATGAATCTTCATTTGAAATTTTTAATTTTAAAATTCCTAATTTCCTACCAAATTTCATCATAAAATATTATTTTATTGAAAATTTTGGAAAGAAAGTAGTTTGCAATGAAACTCAAAATAAACTCCTGGCATTATAATAAATAGGAAAATGTTAATAGTAAGAATGATCATATACATAATTGGGTTAAAATGACTTTCATTTACACAAACTGACCAATCCCAATTAGCCGTTCATTTTATTTATGCTATGAAGTAACACATTTATCCGATTGGATTGGATAATTATAATGGATCGTGATTTCAGAACATGTTTTAACTATTTTCATTGGTCTCTCAACATAATATGCTTTTTATTGGTCGTTTTTAAACAATGAATAATAATAGTTTGAATAAAGGATAATTGAAATTCAGTATACTTTACCTTGAAATATATAAATAAACAAACAGCAAATAAATTCACTTTTGTTTCTCCATTTTACACTCCATTTTAAAGTTACCACATCCTAAAATAAGCACCAATTAGCCACCAAATATCATCATAAACGCTTGTAAAATAATCCTGATGACAATGCTAACAGTATCTGGCTGCACAGTTTGACTTGTTTTAAAGGTAAATTTGCCAGCGTTTTCAACGTCATAGTTGTTCTTTTGATAGTGGTTCGAAGTAGTGAAAGTTTCTAGTTCCTGATATAGTCTGACCCAAATCATCTTCTTTTAAAAACTTTCTTGTTTCAACCATAGTATCTTTAGATATGAAATTGAAGTTGATTCCATGAATATTACTTTTGCAGAAGTCTAGCATAGCTTCAACTGAGAGAATCTGGTTATTAATAGGTCTACATAAACTATCTGCTGCAACTAATCTTTTAACTATTCCCCCAATACCGTCACATAGTGACTTCAAAGAATGACCAAGAAGTATCTAATCCTAAATCAAGTTTGTGGTGGCATTGATTTATCATATATTTATAGCTTTTATATTGAGTTGCACAGCCACCTGAAAAGTATTGCCAATTTTTTACCGGTGGAAAAGATTCCTTGACATAGCAAATTTTGTATTGGATTTCATAAATATGTTGCTGTGATGATCAACATCATCTGATATTACACTAAATTATTTGTGTTTCAGTGCACCATTTTTTTTAGTGTAAATGACAATGGAGTATAGAGTTGTATAATCCTTTGCCCAATGGTAACTGAATTTTATCTTGCACTACAAATGTAAAATTTTTGGAAAACTCACCAAGTATAATTTCCAAATCTTCTGCCAGAGTTTCTTTTTGCTGTTTGAGGTATGTTGCTTAAGGCTTAGATATAAACGAGTGTACAGTCAAGTTATCAACAACTTGCACAAGCATTTCAATACTATGTTGATGTTTCTATTATAAGCTTTGATCGATCTGTACTTTTCCATTGTTTAAAAATAACTTCTTTGTTTAAGTTATCTGTATAAAAAACAAGCAAATGTCCTTTAAGTTTTTCTGAACCAGAGCAGTTTTCACATCTGTAAATCATGCAAGTTTTGTTTTCCCTATCACAGACAATCACGTCCATCATTTATTTGTAATTTTTATTATAAGCAACGTTACATTTTAAAAATTTATATATTAAAATTTTGTAAAAAAATTAGGTTTTTTTCAAGTTTAAAAATTTTAGATGAAGACTCAACAGGTAATAGGTAATTGTTAAAATTTTTTGTTTTTTAATGGAGTTTTAGGAAATTTTTTTTTTCTTTTTTTTTTTCTTTTTTTTTTTTTTGGCATCTTCCCCCTCTTTTTCCCATCTGAAACCATTTACCCAAATTTTTTATTTTTTTATATTAAAATGCAGAAATTTAATTTGAGGTTTTTTAAGTGTGATTTTTGGATTCTACAGATCTCAAAATATGCAGGTAAAAAGTTTCATGACCATTGCTTTTCTATAAACATTTTTATAAGTAAAGTAAGGAACGACCTGATTGTAATAAATAAGACCGCCGCCCCACCTCTCTCCCTTAATTTTAGAGAAAAGGGTGAAATTTCACAGGGCTGTAATTTTACAGTGTTTTGAATTTTTGCACAGATGGTCAGGGTAACCAAAAATGAACAAATCTAAGGATATGTATGAACTACATTGAATGAACTTATTTGGAATGACCCATTAGAAAAGATCATTTGAGTTAAAAAAAAATTAAATAAAATTATTTTTTCTTACATTTCCTCTTAGTTGCTATAATAATCAACACAACTTGTAAATAATAAAAAAGTCAGACAATGCAAAGTTAATATTATCAGTATAAAGTATATTAGAGTCTACTGCTGTGAAAGCAGCAAGTGATGTTACGTTTTTTTGATGCGCTGATAGTACATTGAAGCTGTCATCAAGACTTTTTTTTTTAAAAACTAAACACTATTAAGCCAGGGTAAAACTCATAATCTAATATTTCAACATTTGTCCAAATCCAATTGAAACACTTTAAAACATATCTACATTTTGATTGCGTAAATAACTAAACTCTTTTACAGTACTTAAATTTCCACAAATAGTATCTATTGTTTTTATACGCTGATATGTGAGTCTCAGTAAGACATAATGTATCAACATCTGGAAGCGTACTATCACTATCAATATCAATTGCATGTTTCTAAAAGACCTTGTATTTAATAGTGTCATTTTTTACTTTTTTCCAGGAAAACTGAAAAGAGATAAACCTGACACAACTCAGGTTTTCCTTTTGCTCATATTCAGATGTAGCTTTTTCATTAACCCTTATACCAGAATTCTTATAATGACCTGTCAAGAAGAGATTATCTAAAGTAGTTACGTGACTTAATGCAACATACAGTTGACTGTAGAAAAACTGGTTTTGCTTTAGTAGGTTAAAAGTAAATACAACACTTTTTAAAGTCAACCCTTGTACTTTTTGTGCTTTGCATGCCCACGAAAGCAATAAATGAAACTGTTCTTTTAATATTAGACGAACATTTTTTATTTGACCTGATTCTGATAGCACTTTCTACTCTAACAATGGTACACAAAGGTTTTACCTTACATAATTATCCGTGAATCCAACTTTTCCACGTGTGTTTTCATTATCAAATTGAAATTTATCCTTGGAACTACATTTTTTATGTTATTTTTGACAACATTGCTGTAAAATATTACAGTACTAATTTGACCGTTTATTAACCTGTCACTAATCTACATTGACAGTAAGCAAAACTCTTGCATTAATTTTAACTTTCAGTAAAGTAACAAGTCGTCCTGTCTCACTTTGACTTTTAGTTTTATCAATTAGACTTAAGTTTTATCAATGACAGAATTAGATATACCACTTGGTATTTGATCAATACTTTCTATAGAAAAAGTTTCACTTAGATTCAGTGTTAACATTTTTAATTTATGTTTGTGTACAGGTTTACTTTCAGCAAATATATGAAGGGCATCAAGTGGGTAATTAGAGTTAGTTTCATTGATAAACCTTGACTTTAATATTGCTTCATTACTAATACTTATTTGTGTTACTCTTACTTCATTTAACAAATTAATTACTGCAAATCCTTACATCAGTTAACTCAGCCAATTTAAAAAGTTCCCATGAATGTGTCAAATCTAAAAATGCATCATTATACTCAGCATACACATATTTGGCTCAAACATTGGGCAATTGATAAAAATCTCCAGAAACCTAAACAGATAAACCTGCAAAACGAAGATTATTCACACAACCAAATATTTCTACACATCAAATGTGAATATGAAAAAGAAGGCAATTTAAAATCATAAAAATTTCATCATAATAACTTTCAACTAAGAAGTTTTGTCACGCAATGCAGACCTCATTTTAAGTCTTGGTAATTTTATTTCATAACAACCAACGGATATTCCAAAAGCACTATGAAATGTTGTCCCATCAATATTATTAGCAGTTACACCAGTTGGAGCTACTAGCAAAACTTTTGGTTATTCTAAGACATTGATCTATAAGGTAGGATCTTTGTCAATGAATGATAAATTTTTTTCACTAAGTGAGGTTTTACTGTTCCACCACCACCTGTCGCAAACAAATAAAGCGGTTCATGTGGAATTTTGACCAGAGCTGAATAATTTTTCACACAATTTTTAGCCCAACGATAAATAATTTCAAAAAAATTGCGTTGGATTTTAGTTAATGATCTAACATTTTTATTGATATCTTCGTTGGACAAAACATCTATAAGAGGTATAAGTATCACCATCTATCATTATTGCACCTGCAGTAGGATCATCCAAATAGTCATTATTACTTAACATATTAATTACATCCTCCTTTTCTTGCTGTGCAGTTGAATCACCTCTCATTAAATAATATCTCATATTTATATTTATAAAATCTAGTACCTCAATAACAGGTTCACTGAGCTTTTTTATGTGCTCCCCTGAATCACCAGATTTTATTTCATTCTCATTGCAAAAGAGATAATGCATAAAAATTAAATGATGGGCAAACTTTTCAGGATATTATTCACAGTTTGGTGCATGAAACTGCAAAACTGCTTTTAATTTTTGGCATTTAAGCTTGTCCTTTGAGTCCATTCAAGGTATAGTGTTTGGGTAGTTACTAAGGTTGTGATTATTTTCAAAAAGCTACTCAATTAAAACTGTAATACAGACTCTTCTGTATTAGTTGATTGTAAAAGATAGTAATAAAATACAAACATTGCATAACAAAAACTGTTAATGACATAATATCTTCCATCTTTGAAAGTGATATCAGGTCTATCGACATATCGATCCACCACGTTTCTTTTAAAAACGTTAACACTATCTGCTGACATGTTTATATCTTCCTCTTTGCTGCTACAAACTTTACACCTGTTGTTTGGTAAATTTCTATTTGCAAAAATAACTGCAGGAAATCTTTTTCTTAACCACAATTCAGGCATTAAAATGTAAACAGCTACTTGAACTGAACACTCTTTTTTAGTTGCATAAGCCTTGGCTATTGATTTAATTCTCTGAAATGCATTAAATTTGTTTATTTTTGCTTCTTTCGCAGCCTGTTTCATTGGCTCAGATGTTTCATCCTCAGACTTAGAGAAATATGCACACATATATGTTAGTACTTTATACTGAATAAAACCTGGCTGTATATCAATGTTAGCTTGTCAAGCCATTACACCTTCTTCAAAATAGTTTTTGACAAAACATGAATTAGGAGAACGTTTTATATGAATTTGAAAATCTGCATCACTAGATATTGACAGTGCATTGTAATATTCATTCTTCGGAAGGTCATCATCATCATCATCATCATTTAATTTCAGCCATAGCAAAGACGTAATAACAATCTGGGCGCACAACTTCAAATAAACATGGCCTCTATACATTAATTTTCTCTTTGATTTAATCATAAAAAAT
Organism: Euphysa ruthae; assembly: GCA_035046665.1. Taxonomy (NCBI): domain Eukaryota; kingdom Metazoa; phylum Cnidaria; class Hydrozoa; order Anthoathecata; family Corymorphidae; genus Euphysa; species Euphysa ruthae. The sequence goes on from JAUZNK010011449.1 coordinate 10,373, forward strand.
CCATTACTGTCTGCTCCTCTAGGCAAAATATTTGTTATACCATGGATATCAATAGGTATATTGTAAATACTTCCCTTTAGTTCAGCAGATTGTCCTATAGGCATTATTGTTACTTTTTAAAAATATATTATCTTTAAGATAATAGCCTTTTCTTCACGATGTAATTGAAAAGAAAACTTACGCTACTCAAATTTATTGCAAACCCACTGAGAGGGAAGTTTAGATTTAATAAGTTTTTTACGGTAAGTTTGGCAAACATATATTCTTCCATCATGACTAGCCATTTCAAATGATTTAAAAAAATTGACATTTAACTTTTAACAGTTAGAATTAAACAATACAACAGACTTGCGATATAAGCATCCATTACAAACGGAAAAATTTTTTTATTATTTTTTAAAAATGTTGATATGCTAGAGGATGATACTTTAAAAAATTTTCTTTTCACATTTTGATTTTCAAGCTTTTTTTTTTTTGTGATTTTGAGGCGTGTTTGATAAAAGTACTGTACTCATTTCTACGCTTTTCATTTCCATTTTTCTGACGAGCCAGACCTTTCAGCTTTTTTTTCACAAGATTGCTTGATTAAATTTAAAATATTAGTTGCTATATCGCATTCAGTATCAACTTTTAAATAAGTTCAAATTGTGACTGACTGAAGTCAGTTATATGTTTAGAATACTCTACTTTAATGTAATTATGTACTTCCTCTAGAGAATGAAATTGTAGGAGAACTGAAAAACCATCAGGAATAAAACATTCAGTAGCATCTCTACTGTGTGAGTCAAACAAATATATATTTTTAGGTGCTAAGATCATTGAGGTAGTCTAACCTCTAGTGGTAAAAAGTGTCCATTTGGTGTCGCATAAGATAGTGTTGTGCATTAAAAATATACTTTGATCTCCAAGCAAACCATAACTTGCAGCTATTTTTTATATGATCAAATATTGTGATATCATTGGGTAATTCTTCACATGATAGATGATGGAATTTATTAGTTTTTTTTTTTTAAGACATTGTCACCGTTGTCAAGGGATGTTGTTTTACCTAGAAGACAACCAATGGATCCAGTGGTTGTAGGTAATGATTCCTTGAAAATGACCGGCAAGTTTTGTTATCTAGGAGACATGATTAGTGCAGGTGGTGGTGGGGAGGAAAGTTGTGTTGCCAGGATAAGATGTGGGTGGAAAAAGTTTAGCGAACTTTTACCTTTATTAACCGTTAAAGCGCTCTCACTGCGGGCAAAAGGTAGACTCAGTAATGCTTTTGTAAGAAACATTATGGTTCTATGGTTATGAGACTTGGGCAGTTAAGGAAAGTGACCTGAACAGATCAGAGAGAAGCGATATGATGGTAAGATGGGATATTTAAGGTGCCATTGAAAGATGGGAAATCCTCTCAGGAGCTACGATAGAGATATGCTCTAGAAAGTGTTACAGTAGATTAAGATGGTTTGGCGATGTTGAGAGATTGTATAACGTTAACTGGGTTAAGAAATCGAGAGGAATAGACGGAGATGGGAGCCGTGGGAAAGGTAGACCACAGATAAATTGGGAACAAGTTGTTAAAAATGACCTTAAGCAGAAATGGATGGGAAGTGCATTGGCGCAGGATAGATTATTATGGAAAAGTGACATAAATAAACCTGTCTAACCCATGCTATCATGGAAATTGGACGTAAAACTGTATAAGAAATCATAAACAATTTTCAGGGTCCTATTTCTATTTTCATTCTACACACTCTGTTTTTTTGAAAGTTGGTAAGTAAGAGACGGTGGAATTTTTATTGACCATAAACTTGATCATGTAACTCAAATCAAGAACGTAATTAGTATATTGTGCTAGTTGTTGTATTGAACGTTTTTTTGGCACAAATTATGCTTCTTCTTTTTTTTTTTTTTAATTTTAATCATTTAAAATATTTTTTATGCAGTGTGCTGAAGATGAAAAGACAAGAAATCTTTTACGAATGTATGGTGGGCTAGAACCTCTTGTTGCATTGTTAGCTGTCACAGAAACAAAAGAATTATTAGTTGCTGTTACTGGTGCCATCTGGAAATGTGCACTCGCTAATGAAAACGTCCTCATATTCCAAGAGTTGAAAGCTATTGAACAGTTGGTAGCTTTATTGAACGACCAGCCTGAAGAGGTACATTTGGCATATTAGGGTATTCCTTTATGGGGTGAAATCATTGTGAGTGTAAGAATATATCTTTTTCCTTTATCGTAGTTAGAAATTGGACTTCATGAAATATCATACATAGAAAATAAAAATGTTATGGAAAAAGTCTTCTCAAGAAATAAACTCAGGCAAATTATGCTTATTTTTTGCCTGAAAGTCGTGAGATTTTCTTGAAAATTGCATTTTTAAGTTACATAAATTTTTTGATATTATTTTTTGTATTGCGGAACATCAGCCAGCTGTCTGAAGTTTATATAGTTTCAAAAGAGTTCATAATAAAACAAAATAAAGAAACGAAATATTATTAGTTGAAAAGTAATGTAAAAGAGTAGTAACATGGAATGAAAATTTTTACAAAGATATTTTTTAATCTCCTTTGTTATTGTTAAACACAAATCTTCTTAAAGTGTTGTATCAATAATAATAATGATAATTTTTGACAATATTTTTTTCAACTTTTTCATTAAAAGTGTTTTGGTTTAGAGGAGTTGTTTGACATAAACGAAGACCTATCAAAAATGATATTTTGAACATTTTATATCTGATTGCGAATTTTTTTTTTTTTTTTAATTTAAATTTTATTAAGCTATTGAAAAAAATTAATCATAAAATTGTATTTGTATTTTAAAATTGCATTCCTATAGAATTGAATTATAAATCTAACATAATTATTTTATACCTAAAGTAAAAATTAGCTAAATAATTAAACCAAAAATATTTTAATTTCAAGATGAATTATAAGATAAATTGATTAAAATTTTATTTGAAATATATTGATTTGTGGACACAGTTATTTTATTAAGTAGATAATAATTTAAAAACACGTTTTGAATTAAATATTCTTCATTGTGACTACTTTTCGGGAGACAATCTGCTCCTGTCTTCAGTTGAAGTACTAATGAATTTCTAAAGTATAGATTTTAGTGGAATCAAAAATATTTTCATGGGAATTTTTAGTTATTTATTGCGGAATGTAGTGGACATCAATTAAATTTCTGTGAAATCGATATTACTTTATTTATGGCAAAATGTAATGTATAGCAATAAAATTTTGAAATTGGAAATACTTCCATAGAGATTAGCAATAGTTATGCTTTTCCAGATAGTAATTGACAGCCATTCGATTATAGTAGGATCGAACATTATTCTTTAGGTAATAATTTTGTGGATTTTAATGGATAGCAATTAGTCATTTTATGAGGACTATAATGAAAAGCCACTTACTCATTCGTTGTTTGAACTGTAGAGAATTTTGTTTTTTGCAGATAAGAGGAAATAAAATTTTGTACGATGTATGATTAATATGATTAGGTTCATTAAACAAATGGATAGATTCTTTGATTTTGTATGAGATCAGATGTGATTCAGTGTATATTATAGATTTTTTCTCCCAGTCGAATGTATGGTTTTTTATAGCAACATTGAGAGATTTCATTGTTTTGATCACTATTTTTTACGGCACGTTGATGTTCTTTGGTTCCAAAGTGACTCATAGGTATATTTTGTTTGAGTCTTAGTAAGACATTGGAAAAAAATCTGGGTTAAATTGTTTAGCACTTGAAAGATATTTAAAATTGCAAACAAATTTTAAGTGTTGCTTATTGCACTTTCAGGTACTTATAAATGTAGTAGGTGCCCTTGGAGAATGTGCTAAAGTTGCAGCGAATCGTTCAGCTATCAGAAAAGCAGGTGGTATTGGACCAATGGTTTCTTTGTTAACAGGAACCAATCAGCAGCTACTTGTAAATGTTACTAAAGCAGTAGGTGAATGTGCCATTGAACAAGAGAATATGGTGTAAGTTTATTAATGTTACCAATATTTTGGACACTACATATTCCATTCAAAATTTAACAAGTCGAAATATAATTAATTTAATTAGCCACCCACTCAATTTTCTTCTTGGCTTTCTGGTTTTACTGAATGAAATTTTATTGAATAGTGTATTTATTGTAATAAAAAAGTAATATCATGTACATTATTTTAATTTGCTTACTATGGCTTTTATGCTTTTTTCGATACAATACGTAGAAATAAGACATGGTTAATAAGCTATTGAGCAAATAAGAACAAAGCTTTAATATCCATTCTATTAATTATTATGATTCTAGTGCATGTGCTTTATAGAATTGTTGATCGATTAGATGGTGTACGTTTGTTATGGTCCCTGTTAAAATCACCTAACCATGAGGTATGAATTTATCACTTCCTCCAGTTTAAATTAGTTTTGTATTTCAGAAATAAATGAATTTATTTTCAATGTTTTACGTAAATAAATAAAGCACATTAATGAAATTCTTCTAATTTTATAACGTTGGGAATGCTGTTCTGTTTTAAATTGTTTTGATATTAATGTTTTAAAAATAAATAAATATTTATGCTCCTCACATTAATATCAGTATCTAATATAGAAATTTTTATTATCAGCTTACTGCTTTATGCATCCTAACCATTGAAATTCTGGTGAATTAAGAAGTATGTATAGTCCTGGATGCAAAAATTATTTGAAAGTCAGATATAAAAAATTTTATTCATAATTTTTCTTATTCCAACCAAGAATTGGACTTGATATAGTGAATTGGGAATTGAACTTATAAACCATTGACATAGTGAGCTGTGAAGTGGACTTATAAATCATTAACAAAATGAACCGTGAATTGGACTTATAAGTTATTGACGTAGTGAACTGTGAATTGGACTTATAAGTCATAGACATAGTGAACTGTGAATTGGACTTATAAGTCATTGACATAGTGAACTGCGAATAGGACTTATAAGTCATTGATATAGTGAACTATGAATTGGACTTATAAGTTATTGACGTAGTGAACTGTGAATTGGACTTATAAGTCATAGACATAGTGAACCGTGAATTGGACTTATAAGTCATTGACATAGTGAACTGTGAATTGGACTTATAAGTCATTGACATAGTGAACTGCGAATAGGACTTATAAGTCATTGATATAGTGAACTATGAATTGGACTTATAAGTTATTGACGTAGTGAACTGTGAATTGGACTTATAAGTCATAGACATAGTGAACTGTGAAT
>JAUZNK010011460.1:0-23584 GCA_035046665.1 Euphysa ruthae
TTAATTCTATATGATATTCATGTGCTGTTATTTATACCAACAACAGGCTGAAATATAATATGATATTCAAAAGGTTTGTTATACCCATGGGTTTTTAAGTTGATGTTTTAATCAGTTTGTATTATTTAGTTAAACTGGTATGAACCTTATTTACAAGAACTTTATTTACTAGCTGAAAAAAAAAACTGATTTTATTTTGGGTTTGAAGTCAGTCAGAAAAACTGACTAAAAATTTTCATTAAAAAATTTTATTGATTTAAAACAAACTTCAAACAACTAGCAAACTGTTAGTCAAAATTATATGGAAATATTAGCCATTTTAGTTCTACCTTTTATAATGATTTAAATAAACCAATACGATTACATTTAGGATTGTCCTTCAGGTTCATACTGTCCATCAACGTCACAAAAAGTAACATGTCCATTTGGCACATTTACAAACCAAACAAAAAGCACATCATGCTTAACATGTCCACAAGGTCATAGTTGTTTAATAGCATCTAATTTACCTAAAAAATGTCCCAAAGGATATTACAGTTATGAAAATAACGTTACTTGTACACCGTGTCCTGGAGGCTACAGGTGTGACGAAAGTGGCAATCAGTTTCAGTGTGATATGGGTGAATATTCACCATCTCATTCAGATGAATGTTTATCATGTCCGCTACGACACAAATGTGAAACGGTTGGAATGGAAGCTCCCAGCTTGTGCCCCGATGGATATTATTCTAACACAGAGCGACAAACATCATGCTCTCCTTGTGAACCTGGTCACAGTTGTGCAAACAAAAACTCTTCAGAAATATGTCCTGCTGGAACCTTTAGTCCCAGTGCTTCCATGTTTTGTTTGAGTTGTGGTAGCGGTAATTACAGTGTAGCTGTTTCTTCCTCATGTTTAGCATGCCCTGTTGGTCATTCGTGTTATGACCCATCAATGCCACCACAGCAATGCTCCGAAGGTTATTATGCAGATATTGGAGATGGAAGCTGTACTTTATGTCAACTTGGTTATAAATCATATGCAAATAGAACAGGATGCGTCCCATGTGCTGCTGGATATTATTGTCCTCATCCCAGGTAAAATCATTTCCTCACATAATATCATGATATTCAATATTATTATGGTCTTTTTAACCCCACTGCATGGTTTTTTTCTTTTGTGATATTATTTTCCTTGCTGCATAAAGTTGGTACCCTCCTAGAGTGAGTGGGTTTGGAGGTATTTTCTCAAATGTGTTACCTGGGCATTATTTTTCAAAAATGTTTGTATTTTCACTCACGGTATAGTATTTTTGTCATGTACAATATTGTCTTCATCAATGTTAAAGTATTTTTAGTCATGCACACTATCATTTTTGTGTCACGGCTGTTTTGCTATAATACTATTTAGTTATAATGTCACTTATCCCAAGTTAGCCATTTTAAAAGAAACTTTGAAAATTGACTACAAAAAATTGAAAATATAAACATGGTTGTAAAAAATAATCCATAAAAATAATTTATAAGATTAGATTTATTTTGAGAAAAGTTCTAATATTTCTTTTGTGATATTATTTTCCTTGCTGCATAGAGTTGGTACCCTCCTAGAGTGAGTGGGTTTGGAGGTATTTTCTCAAATGTGTTACCTGGGCATTATTTTTCAAAAATGTTTGTATTTTCACTCACGGTATAGTATTTTTGTCATGTACAATATTGTCTTCATCAATGTTAAAGTATTTTTAGTCATGCACACTATCATTTTTGTGTCACGGCTGTTTTGCTATAATACTATTTAGTTATAATGTCACTTATCCCAAGTTAGCCATTTTAAAAGAAACTTTGAAAATTGACTACAAAAAATTGAAAATATAAACATGGTTGTAAAAAATAATCCATAAAAATAATTTATAAGATTAGATTTATTTTGAGAAAAGTTCTAATATTTCTGTCTGATACAAATTGAAACAAATAATTATAAATAAAAAATGAAAACCTTGATATTTTTAGGGAGCCATGGACTAAGAGGTGCAAAGGTTAAAATTACTTGTGCTTATATTAAATGAAAACCTAAAAAGTTTTGACCCAAAGCCAGTGAGGATTCTATATTCATTCATGTACATCTGTCCTCAAGTCTTTTTCTTAAAGTGCTTTAATGAGTTCTTCCGTAATGCTGCAAATTGTTTTCTATTTATGAAACCTAAAATTATTTTACAGCTTCATTTTAAGAGAACGGAAACTTCAAATTTTTCACCTAAATTTTGGTATTGTTATTATTAAATTAATGTGAATTATCTTTAATTTTTTATATAAAAAAAAACATTTAATAAAATACATACGAAAATTTGTTGTTTTGTATTAGTGTTTGTAATATTATATTATATTTGTATTGAACTATGTAAGTGTTTTAAAATAAATAAATGAATGAATGAATGAATGAAAGATCCTAAAAAAAAATCCTAAAAAAACTTTAACGCACCTATTAGTAAACTACCTAACAAAAAATATAAAAGGAGCTACGAGCCCCGGATCACTAACGCAATACTTGTTGTTCTAAATAAAACTATTAGATACATTTCTACATTTTACCATTTTGCAGATGATACAAACATGCTGAGAATTTCAGACTTATATTGGAAACTGCTTAGTTGCTGAATAAAGACTTGAAATGATCAATAAGATGAGATAATATTTTCCCAGTCATGAAATGCTATAAATATATTATGTAATCTTCTCATCCAATCTCTTATGCTAATGATCATCAGAAATAAATACACCTTGCACCATAAGGTAAAAAAATAAAGTAAAAAAAAAAAATATGGCATACACAATAAAGTGATCAGAAAAAAATACACCATAAAATGATTAGAAGAAAACATACCATAAACCAAAGAGTGGTCAAAATAAAACACACCATTCGCCATGAAGTGATCAGAAAAAAATACACCATACACCATAAAGTGATCAGAAAAAAAATACACCTTACACCATAAAGTGATCAGACAAAAAATACACCATACACCATAAAGTGATCAGAAAAAAATACACCATACACCATAAAGTGATCAGAGAAAAAATTCACCATACACCATAAAGTGATCAGAAAAAATGCTGAAATAAGATAAACTAAATATATTCTCAACAGAAATAAAAAATAAAAATTTCTCTAAGATTGTTAAATGCAAATTTTTTATAAAAAGTAGATTCTACTATATGACTTTAAAAAGTAAAAATTGACCCTGGTTCACTCTCCACCATTTTTTATGATATATAAACATGTAAGATTTTTTTTGATCCAATCTCCTTATATAACGGAGAACTTATATCTAAAAGGATTGTACAGCTACAGAATAAAAAGGAGAAAATATCATTTTAATCAGGCATAAGATGTTAGAATGGTTTTTATTTCATTCCAACGCTCTATTTTCTCTTCACATTAAAAGCTTCAAATCGCGACCAAAATTTATAATAAATATTTTTTATATGGACTCCTAGCTAAAATGGCTACTGAACTATTTAAAAATTTTGAATTTTTATTTAGCAACCTCTTCCAAAAAAATTCTTAGAATTATCTGTTAATTGTTTTCATTGCAAGTATGGAACAGACATAAAAAAAAAAAAACAAAAAAGCAGGAAGGGAAGGAGAAGAGAGAGAATTTAAAAGCAAAAATATATTAGTTTATTAAAGGACCAATTTTGTAGGGGAAGTGGATTTTTCACTGAACTCTTTTAAAAAGATGAAAATCAAAATTCGACAAAAGGAGGAAAAATAAAACATGACAAAAACAGTTAATTAATTAAATCAAGTAAATCAACTTTTTCTCTTCTATTTTTGTTAGTTCTGAAATGATTGTTTGTCCAACGGGGATGTATTCCCTTGGAGGTGCAAGTTCCAACTGCACAAAATGTCCAGCTGGGTTCTCTTGTCCTTCTAAAAATGCTGCTCCTCTACCCTGTTCTGGTGGTATGTTTTTTTAAATGTTTTTCTTTATTTACTATTCGAAAGTCAACTCATAAACCTTAGGTTTTGAATAATCTCAAACTAATTTAACTTTATTTATCTAGTTTTTCTCTCTTTTAACCTTTTCACATCAATGTAGCATTAATGCATCAATTTTAGTTGATGCATGGATATAAGATAATGAATATAAGTGTTTTTTACATTAAATTATTTGAATAAGGATGGTACATGATGCTGAATTATTTCATTTTGCTTTATTTCAAATGGACAAAGCAAATTTCAAATTAGTATGATATCATTACATCCTTTATGATGTTTTTCTATACTCTCCTTGAGCATATAAGTTTATTTGATTCTGTTATTATATCTTTAGCTTCGTACTCTTATGATTTTTATACAAAATGTTTGGAGTGTTCTGCTGGCTACCATTGTCTTGATCGTAAATCACTTGTGGCGTGTCCCTTTGATGAAATTAATGGTTTTACGTATAGTACAGATACCAGTGAGTTATTTCCTTTTATATTGTGTTGGTAGTTTTGGTCGAAAAAATAAATATGCATCGATGGAATTATGGCAAATGTATTACTATCTTATAATAATTTCTTATCGGTAAAGTCCATAAGCCATTTATTTTAAACGGTAATTTCAATGGGTTTGCTTTGTTTAGTTTTTGTAATCAATGCTAGTGCTTTAGCGTTGTTTGAAAAAGATAATAATATGAAAAAAACGGATATAATTTAAGCATGATGCTAAAAATAATATCTGTAAATATCAGTTTTTATGTTATTTATCATTTGAAAATTAAAATTATATTACAAAATGAAGCTTTTTAGACTTTCAGCGAAGTGGACTGAGTCTTAAATATGTCCGCTTTTTGTTAATTTGTTATTTGTTGCTGGTAACCTTTTTTTTGAAGTCACGAGGTTGTAAGTGTAGAAGAGCAACATTTTAGACTTTTAAAAAAGAGTTCTTGTTTCTGATTACCGGACCGAAAATATGCTCAAACATGTTTGATTTAGTTGTAAATCAACCTTTTGCCGTCTTTCAAAGTCCAAGCATTTTTCTAAAATATTTAATGAATTCAGAGCACCATGGAGGGAATTTTTTGAGCCATGCCAACAATTATGTCAAATTGAGTCCAGTACTGAATTTTAAAGTTTTCGATGCTGCTGAAATTTTGATGTTTTGGATTGCAAATAACACCATATTTATACAACATATTTATACATCATTTTTATATACAACATATTTATACAACATATTTATACAGCATATTTATACAACATATTTATACAACATATTATATTACAAAAAGATTTGATTCAAAAATTAATTTTTTTTTTACTAAAGACAGAATTTTGTTAGATGTTTGAAAATGTTTTTTTTTTTTATTTCAATTATTTTATAATATTCCGAGGCCTATAAAATTTGGTCCAAAAAGAAGGTGCATTTCTGATATAACAACAAAATTAAAGAAAAATGCTCAAAAACTACGAAAGCTCTTGCAAAATAATTTCATTGATTGCAATTTAAATTATTTTTATTCTTCTGCTTGATTGCCAAATTTTAAAGATTAAAGTAACAATAACAAATATATGTTATTTATTTATGATATTTTATGATATTATATGTATTATATAATATATTATTATGTATTATCAAGTTTATGGTATTATCAATCCAAGTCAGATTTTCATGTTTATTACATATACAATATTTCAATTATTTATTTAAAACTTGTTTCTGACACAGATAAGACATTTTTGTGACGTGAAGTTCTTTTAATAAAAATACTTATTTAAATATTTAATTTTGTCTACAAAAACAAAATTAATAATTGATAATAATAAAAATAATTGATTTTATAAGTGAGTTCATGTAATATGATTAAAGTTTGAATGCAATCAAAAAACTTCTGTAAAGGGGTTTTCTCTCAGCTACACCTACTACTTGTTAAAAAGGACGTTATTTTTTTATAAAACAGTTTATAAATAAACCATTTTTTTATTTAATTGTATATATGATAGTTGGTTAACCTTTTCACTCCCAGAAACCCGCCATGCCATGCCATGCGGGTGATGCTGTCAAAGACAGTTATTGAAAAACCTTGTTGTTTCAGCTTAAACGTCACTAATGAATTTTGCATTATTGGCACACAGAAAACCGGATCAAAAAAATCTTTTTCACTTTCAAGTTATTGATTTGACTAAAAAGATGAATGAGAAAAAAAATTAGGTTGAGCAATCTTTAGAATCTCTAGAAATTGAGATTGGTAATGACAGTGTCAGTAAGATTGATAGCAGTGCAGAAAACAATGACGTGGACCTGGTAAGGTACGCGGATGTGGTAGAAGACGCACGTATGATAGGGGACATAGACAATAATAAGTTAGGGGATGAAAAAGAGCAAAAGTTCAGGCTGTGGACAGCAAATAGAAACAACAGAAATAATGATGCAAACATTCTTTATGGTTTAAGCTAAATATGTTTTTTTTTATTTATATATGTTTTTTATTGGTGTTCTTTTCGAATAAGGTGTAAAATGAGTTTTTGTGGGTAAAAATGCTGCAATTTTAGAAAAACGATATTTTAAAGATTTTCCATTTATTTTCTTATTAGATACCCTAAGTAACTTTCTATTTTCAAGTTCAAAAAAATAATTTTTCTGATTCCTTATTATTAGTATTTTTGTATTTTGTTCATGAAATATAGATTTTTTTGAAAAAAGAGCCTGGGTCTAGTGCTGTTATGATATCATCATGAAAAATTATATTTATATTTTTTTATATTCTTGCGTTTTATTGTATCCTTAGAAAAGGGTGAAAGTTTCATTGAAAAAAAAAACCATTTTGTGTTATAGTGTTATAGTGTTTCAAAATATTTAGGTAGAACTTGCTAATTTTGACAGATCATCTTTTCAAGCAATCTGACATCATTTTCATCGATCTCTCTTTCTACATTTAGCAAATAAATTGCAGCTTTTCTCCAGCTCAATGATGCAATCTTTAATTTTTTGCTGTCGTCTTAGCATTACAGCTTTTGAAGGTTTTCTTGGTTGAGCTCTTTAGATTCACAAACAGACTTATAGTGCTATAAGTTGAAGTTTCTCTTTTACAAATTCTTTGTACAGTTTGGTACCATATTCTTCAACACATGTAATATCTAACGAAACATTTTGAGTGGATTTCTGTCCATTGATAAGGTTTTGGATTGTTCTGCATTCTCTTTGAATGATGTTAATTTCAACTCCACGTCCTTGGAATCATGCAGCTTTATACTTGATCTCCATTCCATTTCTTATGCTAAAAACTGGGAACACTCCTTGGTAAATGATTTTCAAAAGCTAAAACGTATATCTATTATGCATAATATAAAAATATCATATATCTATCATGCATAATATAAAAACCATTGCGTTGAGGTTTTTATGCGATTAGCATGAAAATCCCTAAGATAGTCTTTAAGGCAAAAAATTATCATACCGATATCCTAGAAATCAAATTAAAATAATAAAAAAATAAAATGTAATATATTTTATGCTTCTATGTTTTTTATGCTTATATTACCTAAAAAAATGTATATTATTTAAAATGTTCTTTGAGGATCCATAAGTGGGGTATTTAAATTTTCGAATATGTGGGTACACCGACATGTTGGAAAAGTGTTGTTTCTCCATCGGAAATAATTTCCAGCTTTGTGGCAAAGAATCGGATTTCTCATAAAATATTGCCATATAAAAGTTATAATTACAGAAATAAACATAATTTGACCTGGCCTAACTCACCCGGGTAGCACAACTATCTTTGGCCTAACTCACCTGGGTAGCACAACCATCTTTTTTTTTTGAAAACTTTAACTTTCTTGGTAAGAAAAAAATGTTTAGGTTTAATTTTAATTTATAATTAATTTATTCAGGTAACATTTTTATTTAACTTCTCAATGCTATTAATTTTTCATATATTCAGAATCTTTCAGTTGTTAAATATCTCTTTAAGGTTAATTTTTGATAGTATGAGAGATCAATTGTCTCATCACCTATGCAAAATCAATTACTGCTTGTGTTTTTATTTCTCTATTTTGTAAAATGCCTTTACATTGTAGAAATAAATTTTCTCTAGTGATTAACTGTGAATCTTGCCCCTCCAGACATACAGGTCAAGTATGTGAATCAAACAAAAAGATACCATCCAGCTGTAATACTGGTGAAACCATTATTCAACATGGTACTCCTTGTTTGGTTTGTTTGGCCGGTTACCAATGCCCAACTCCTGGTGAAGAAATGTCTCGCTGTCCTGAAGGGATGTGGTCTTTACCTGGATCTATATATTGCCAACCATGTCCGACTGGACACTACTGTCCAAATAATGGTTCATACCCAGTCCGCTGTCCACTAGGAACTTTCAGATCAAATGAGTCAGGCCTGTCATGTTCAGCTTGTCCAGGTGGATACTCATGTGAAAATCAAAACTTGCCTCCAGTCCTCTGCCCTACAGGTGTGTGTATTTTTATTTTATATTTTCAGTTATAAATTTATGTCAGTTTGGTATTACAAAAGTAATTTATTTTCAAACTGACATTAATTCTCAGTCACCTTTTTTTTATTTCCAGAAAAATTTAAATACTTACATGATCATCATTTTAGAAATAGTTTACTTCAAAAAACATACAGTTCATCTCTAACAGGAATTTTCATTTCCATCATTTGGTTAACTATAGATTTATTCAATAGATTTCATCGTCGGGCTAATAAAAAAAAAGATAAATAATAATAGGGCTGACATGACAATAACCAATAAATCCACCAGGCTCGCAATAGTTATAGCGAACAAATGCAGAAGTAGAAAATCAAAGTAAAAGTTTATTGAAGAAAAAATAATAATATAATAAAAAAATTATATTTATTTATTTTGTAATGGAAGTTAAACCTTTTTGTTGTATTTAAAACCTATAGATATATTTCTTGCGGTTTATTTTGTAAATCATAAGAAACTAAATGTTAATTAGTATTTTTTTCAAAACCTCATTGGCTACGTAGTCTTTTTCTTCAACCTTACAATACTACATTCTCTACTCGAAATCTTACATATTTTTGATTCTAATATCGCATTATCTATATTGTACATTTTATTTGATATTTTTCTCCTATCTTTATCTCACATATCATTTTTATCAAATTTCGCGATGTCTTCTGAGTATATATTTCTCAATACTCTCGATGTCGACTACACAAATAAATTTTTACACTCAAACAATGTTTATTGCGTGTTATTTTTCTCAATAGTATCACATATTATTTACTTAAACTTAGGGCTTTTCAGGTTATTTTAGTGCTGTTGGTACTTCAATGTGCACAATATGTCCTGCTGGGTATAGTTGTCCTGATAGCAGTGATCCATCTCAAAATGTTGCTTGTAGCAACGGTACATTTTCACTGGCTGGTGAGACTATTTGCACACCATGTAGCATAGGAAAGTACTGTCCAAACACACAGTAAATTGATATATATTTTTTTATTACTGTCTGTTTTTCAGAAAGTCTGGTATTTAGGAAATTTTGTTGCGCTTTCTACTGATCTCACTTTTTTTAAAAAAATATTTATTAAGATAATGAAATAAAGTAGATTCAAGCAAAAAAATAAATCTCATAGATTTTGGTATGCTTTTAAGGACTGAGAAATTGTAGATTCTTGTGGGTGACTTGGTACTATGAGCTCCCTGTTTTCAAAAAAATTTCTCTAACAAGTGCCACTCCTACCTCCTCACTGATAATGAGAATAATAATTTTTTCAAGTCAGTATGTTCTAATCAATTTATGAAAAGCCTTAGCTAATTTTTATTGGCTCATATTTCTCACTCCTTATTTTATCCTTTAGATCTGATTTGATGCTAGAATGTCCACTCGGTTCCATTTCTTTATCAGCTGGCAAGTCAGATTGTGAACCGTGCCCAGCAGGGCATTATTGTGATTTATCCTATGTTAACCCAACTCCATGCCAAGACGGAGAATATGCTAAGCAAGGATCAGCTCAATGTTTGTCTTGCCCTGCCGGATATGCTTGTCCAGATAAGGAAACTGACACATTAGTCAAATGTCAGCCTGGTTGGTATTCTGTTGGTGCCCAATCTAGTTGTACGCCATGTCCTGCAGGAAAGTATGTCTTTTAAATATTTATAAAGTGAGTCTTTTTCAGTTGAGACAGTTATTTCATAAATATTAATAATAAGAAGTGTTTAATATCTTTCAAGAGATTCTTAGGGATATCTGACATAAAAAATGTATAATCTTTATCTGCTACATATAAGTGAAATTTATTTGGAAAATTTTCTTTTTTTTTTATCTTTTTTTTATTAGATGGTTTGTGCTCATTCGGATTTTTAGCCTTGATAACTCTTTATTTTTCGTTAAAGTTTTGCATATTATTAATATTATTAATATTTTTGACAGACCAAATAAACTCAATATTCAACATTCTATAATTATGTTTCATTAAACTTTAACCCTACAAGGGTTGGGCTTTTTTGGCTTCCCAAGGTTTGTGAGGTGGGTGGGCGGGTTGGTGTGGGTTTGTAGAGTCGATTCAACCCCTACTTGCTAAAATCATTAATAATGGTGCTATTCACTTGAAATTTTGTACAAAAATTTACTAATATATCAATAAAATTGTGCAAGAAAATTTTTCAAAATAGCTATTATTTATTGATTATATCGTAATATCGCTTTTATGATGTAATAATATATATTTATTTTTATTTAAGTTAATAAGTAAACAAATATATATTATATAAATTTATATCTTTACATGTAAAATATTAAAGTAAAGTTTTCCACAAGACATGAGTAAATCTAAAGTGCACATTTCGGTCAACAGTTTTTAAAAATGATGGCGTCACGTGATGTGTCATGTGATCATTTTTCAAGCAAAATTTTTCTTGATAATATTTAGGAAAAGTCACCAAAAAATCTCATCAAAGAGCAAAAAACCCATTCAAAAGTAATTTAAATAAATGTAATTTAAATAAATGTAATAGAGGGTTAAGAGTTTTGGCATTAAAATTTTTATGCTCTATAAGAATGGCGAGGGAGAAATTGGGTTGCTAAACAGCATTTTGGGGTTTGCTTACTTGAGTGGAATGTGTAACGTAAACCCGGACTGTTTTCAGATTCACTTTTTTGAAATCTACATAGCGAAGATTATACTTAGATAATTGATTATTTTCATGAATGAAATGGAATAAGAAATATATTAAAAATAAAAAAAAAGTCTATTTTTGAAATTGACCTATTTACCGTAGCCGATTACCAAGCAAGTTAATTCTTCTCTGTATTACCCTAATGAGTGAAGCAAAAAATTTCATAGTCTTTGTCAGATTAGAGTTTATAATCTTTTACTCACTAGAATTTACTTACATATATTTCATCAGATTTTCAATTCTGAACTCAGGTGTTAAATTTACTGTTACTGAAAAAGTTTTCCCAGCTTCAAATTTAAGATTTATGAAAATGACAGTTATCTATGACAAAAAAAAGTTGTGAAATTTTGCAACATTTTTTTAAGAAACAATGTTAAAATTGCCCGACAGTTAAGTTTATTATTAATTCTTTAAATGCTTGGTAATTGCAAACCTTTATTTCTTGAAGCCAAGATCTAGAAAAATTCAACTCAGCCAGCTATAACAGTTTGAACAATTATAGATTTTACTTCATTTTTTATTTAATTTTCAATTAGTTTAAAATTTCTGATCAATAATATGTTAAAATTTAATTTTTGGTAATTTGCACTAAAGTGATTAGTAAGTAGAATGTCACCATTTTTTGTGTTTATTTAGATATTGTCCACACTCAAATAAATTGGAAATTCTTGATTGCCAACCTGGTACTTGGTCAACCATAAATTCTTTCCAGTGCCACTACTGCCCAGCAGGGTACAAATGCCCGAGCGTTGAAAAGGAGGAAATGTACGTATTTGAAATATGTTTTATTTTCTAGCATTAGCAATAAAGAAATTATGTATTATATATTTATTTACATATTTATTATTATAAGAAGTTTAGTTATTATTAATATTGATAATAATATTATTAATATTGAGACTCTAGTAGAGAAAAAATTTATAACTTCAAGTAGTAAATTTAAAAAAGTCAAGGCTTGGACCTTTTGAAAGTGAAAAGATAGGCTAAGGCTGTTTGGTACTATTGATAGAAGAAAAGATATGGTTATGAAATATCAATATATAGGCAAAATCAAACTAATTTTATTTTTCTTTTTTGGAGCAGAAAAATGAATAAATATCAAAAATGTACATCAAAAATTTCACCAAACAATAATTGTACTATATGCAGAGATTTAAAAGTTTTCATTTTTAGTTGTTTTTTTTTTTACAATCCTGAAATACATTGCCACTAGCAGGTAATATTTTTTTGATCTTAGCCACCTTACAGATGGTTATTCTAATTCTTTACAGTTTAAAAGTAAATTTTTATTATTTCTTACTTAAAGAATTAAAAATGGATTTTTCCACTGACAATGTATTGGGAAGCAAAGAGTTATAGTTGGAGAAACCCAGTATTAATTTAAGCTATAAATTAAAGTTGCATAGACCATGCACGTGGAATAACCTAAAGCTGCACAGGTCATGAGTATGGGATAACCTAAATTACAATAGTAATTTTGTAGGATTATATTATAATAAGAGATTATAGTGATACTGTTGTAGTAATATATTTCAATAAGAGATTTGCTGAAGAAATAATTTATAAGAGGTTATAATGGTACTGTTGAAGGAATGTATTATATTAAGACACAATGTTGATACTGTTGTAGTAATATATAATAATAAGAGATTATAGCGATACTCTTGAAAGAATACATTATAATAAAAGAATATAGTGACACTGTTGAAGGAATAGATGATAATAAGAGAATATGGTGATACTTGCTTCCTATTCAGCGTCGTTCTCTCAGAATAATAACATTTCCATTTAAATCTAATGTTTCTGAAGTTTTTACTGACTTAAAATTACCTTCTCTTTCTGTTCTAGTTAAGGTTGCTAATATTATGTTTGTTAAATACAACACAACCCTCCAGGCCGTATTTAAAATTTTTTTATTGAAATTTGCAACAATCATAACTATCCTACCCGAAAAGTTGTGAACAGTAACCTCAGTTTACCTAAGTTTCGCAGCATTCGTTGCCGTAAGTATTCAATCAGTGTGTGACTGAATGGAACAGGTCATTAGGCGTTATCGTGCTTTTTTCCAGCAAGCTATATCGAAACAGTGATTATATCAATACCAGATTTCGTCTTGCTTTTTTAAGTTCTCTTGTTTGTTAAAGGAACTATATTATTATAATGTTGTGCAGTTTTATTAAAAAATTTTGCCAAATTTAGTAATGTTTGTTTTAGGCTTATCTCATTGCAATTTTGTTCCCTTTGCTTAACGTGGTGTTTGGATTAGCAAAACTGATTTGCATTTTAAATATAACTTTTTGTGTTTGAACGTGTCACTTCTTTTGTTCAGCTTTTCAGCTGTTGAGTGACTCCTACTATCAGTTAATTATATTATTGTTATTCATTGAAAAGATTTGTATATGATTGTATTTAGTAAATAAATAATTACTTATTTATACTGTTGTACTAATATCTTATAATATGAGATTATAGCGATACTGATGAAGGAATATATTATGATATGAGATTATAGTGGTACTGTTGAAGGAATATATTACAATAAGTGATTATTGTGATGCTGTTAAAGGAATTTATTATGATTTAACTGTTCTTAGCTTTTTGGGTGGAGTTTCTCTAAGAAAAATAATTTTTGAAAAGCTTTCATCGTAATTTCAGCATTGCCTGTGAAGAAGGAGAATACTCTCTTGGGAAAGCAACAAGTTGTGTACCTTGCGACCCAGGTGCTTTTTGTGAAACTACGAAATCATATCCAGTAAAGTGCCAACGTGGTTACTATTCTTTTGGTAATCAAGTGAACTGTACACGTTGTGAAGCAGGTTACCAATGTTCTGATCCTACTGGTATGTTTTTCCACTATCTTTTTTTTCAACTTCATTCTTAGATTTTATTTTTTACAGTGTTGACTTTATATACTAGCTCAATGCTCTTATAAACTGTTATTCGAATTTGGTGCTCATAAAAATTCTCTTATCCAAGTTCTAACTTATTATTTTCAGACCTTCAGCTCTATTGTGTCCTATGATCGTACGTTACCATGTTCACCCAAAATCCAAGTGTTAATATCACTACGCGAAAGCCAGAGTGAAAATGTTACTAATTTTGTTGAAAAAAACAGAAAAACAGTTTCTCTATTTGTGCAAAGAGTTGTGGTATAAAAACTTGCTCAGTGTCATAAGGATTAATATTATGTTTTTAGATCAAGTTATTTGTGATGTGGGAATGTTTTCATTGAGTGGCGCAACAATTTGTAGGCAGTGTGACAGTGGATACACATGCGTTGCTGGTTCTACCACAGCTACACCTCTTGATGGTAAGCTGCTATTTGTAAAAAGTGTTATTGTGATTTCATGTTACTTTGTTACTTCAACCACAGCTAAACCTCTTTGTTTTATCAGTAAATTTCTTAAAGCCATACCTTTAAGCAGCATTAAACATTATAGCAGAATGATTGTGGGTTACATGATTGAGATTTTGATACTTACTTTGCTACTTTCTAACGTGGTTTAACCTTTAAACAAATCAAAAAACAGTAGTTAGTAGTTTTCAGCTCCTTTTTACCATTTTTTTCATAAATATATCCTGATAAGTAGTTCTGGCTAGAATACTTTCATCTAGTAAATCATTTTTTTCATAAATCTATCCTGATAAGTAGTCCTGGCTAGAATACTTTCATCTAGTAAATCATTTTTTTCATAAATCTATCCTAATAAGTAGTCCTGGCTAGAATACTTTCATCTAGTAAATATAAAATATGAAATATGCTTCTCTTAATCATATTAAAACATCCTCAAACAAGTGCTTTTTTCCTATTGATTATTAATTATTATTA
The DNA here is from genome assembly GCA_035046665.1 of Euphysa ruthae. Lineage (NCBI taxonomy): Eukaryota > Metazoa > Cnidaria > Hydrozoa > Anthoathecata > Corymorphidae > Euphysa > Euphysa ruthae. Next base: position 14,956 of record JAUZNK010011460.1, read on the forward strand.
TTAATTTTTTCTTATTAATTGCAATGAATTTATTATTAGTAATAAAATTTGTTACTTTAAGTTCCTTCATTTAAACTTGTCTTAGTGTATTTCTAAACATATCATCTGAATCGTTTGCACACTATGTTTTTATGACTTTTCTGATATATATAAATATAAATCTCAAATGTTTCATACATTTATTTATGAAAATATTAGAGTGAGAATGAGTAATGGCAATTCCTCTTGTAACGGAACATGGCAAATACCAGTTCAGTCTCATTAAAATGGCTGGGGGATGTTCAGTAGTATTGTTTGTATATAGCCCCATAAAAAAATGATGTGGTTCCTATATCACTGTAAGTAGGTTGGGTTTTGGAGGAGCATCTAGCATAAAATTTTCTTCAACCCTTCATGGCATGTTTAGATCCATCGTCTACACATTTTAAGAATATGTCATACCATAAACACTTTTTCTCTTACGTTTTTCCTTGAAAAATATTTTTTTATCAGTTGGAAAACATGATTTTTGATCTAAAATTAGGTAAAATACAAAAATTTCATTGTTTTATTGTCATATGAATCATCAACCTTCATAATTCCTGTATATATATATGGGATACAGATTCAGTGAAGAAAGACGAATCTCGTATATATACAATATACGAGATAATTCATATAATTTTTTACAACGCAGTTACAAAACAGGAACATATAAAGTTTAGTTCTAAATTTTTCAGAAATACTCTTAGATGATTGGACAATATGTCTGAAACATAATTTGTGAGTTTTATAGTATCATTAGTTTAAAAAATCAAAACACGTTTTGAGTTAAAAAAAAAGCAAGATGGTGACGAAAAGGTTTGGCAAAGCAAAAGCGAACTGAAAATGACACATGGTATGAGTGTAAGACATACAGTGTTGTGTTGTGTATTGAAAACTGCTTTGAGATCTACCACACTTGCAACATTATGAAAAATACTTAGAGATTTTTTTGAACGAACAATTATTCTTATAATTTACTTAATTTATAATATTAATTTATTATATATATATTTATAATATTATTATATATTATTTGTAACATTTATAATATTTTTAATTTATTTTCATTGAGTTAAAAACTGATGAAATATTTCTTCAAAACATTATTACCCCTGTCTGTCAAACTTTATCATTTATTGTAATTTCTTGTAATTTAAGTGAAAAAGAGAAGGATAGAATAATTTTAATTCTAAAATGGAAAGTAAAGTTTCTGTTCAAAAAAACTCTCAAAAGTGCTTATCTGATGAGCATTCAGAAAAACCGGTCCGCGCCACAAGGGTTAAGTTGATTTTAAAAATTTATTGGGAGCTCCTTCGCTGAATTTTGGAAATCGTGCAAAAAATTTTATTTGTAAATGCATTAAGAAATAACTTTTGAAATCAGTTTTTTTTTTTTAAATGGTGACATATAGAAATATTATAAAATTCCCTATTGTCATCAAGCATTTTATCTTTACCTTGTTCTGAATAGGGGTTTCAAATGGTCACATCTCTAAATGGCTAAGCTTTTATAATAGGTCTGCCTTATATATGTATCAAAAAATCTGGACACCTATTCGAAGCTATTTCGGAAATTTTATTGGTCTTGTTGCCTATATAAACATTTAATCTAAACTTCATGAAATTTTGGTTTCTATTTTGGAATATGTATATATTTTTTAATTTTACATTTTATTTAGGAATATGTGACCCTGGTGGTTACTGTGATGGAAAAACATTTCATCCGTGTCCCAGAGGAACATACAACAAGAATAATGGATCAAAAGATATTTCTGCATGTCAAAATTGCCCTACTGGGTTTTATTGTCCTACTCCAGGCGTGGTAGATTATCAACCAAATGTGTGCCCAGTAGGGTATTATTGTCCCGAAGCTACACATTCTGCAACCGAATTTCCCTGCCCTAGTGGGACCTATAACCCACTAACCAATCAAACATCAATTTCAGCATGTGTCTTGTGTGATGCAGGCTATTACTGTACTGCAGGGACAGGAAGTATTGATACAAATCAGTGTCCTCCTGGATACTACTGCCCTGTTGGGACAGGTGCTGCTAAATCATATGCTTGTCCTATTGGGACATACTCTGATGCAGTAGGTTTACATAATGCTTCCCAATGTCTTGATTGCCCAGCCGGGCATTACTGCCCTGATGGAAGTGAATTAGAACAGACTGTAAGTCCAACACCTTGTCCACCTGGAACATACAACGAACATAACAGAACTGGTCATAAATTTAATTGTAAACAGTGTGATAATGGAAAGTCATGTCCATCTGCTGGTTTATCAGCACCAAGTGGGGCTTGTGAGATTGGTCATTATTGTCCTCTTGGGACCATTGTTAGTGACCAGTTCCCTTGTCCAACTGGAACCTATACAAATGAAACAAACTTGAAATCAGCTGAAGAATGCTTACCATGTCCACAATCGTTTTCATGCACTTGGGGCACAGGTTTCCCTCTGCAACCATGGCAGAATTGTCAGCAAGGTCACTACTGTCCCGAAGGTAAAATTAAAATTAAATTTTTGAATTTTTTTAATCATACAAAGAAGATTTTGATATTTTCAGTTTTTCTATGAAGTTCCTGTCTCTACAGAATTGTTTTAAGGCAGAATATGAAGCTTTAAAATTGCTGTCTTGAATTCCACATCTACTGTTTGTGTGAATGAAAAACTGGGGAAACTATAATTATAAATAAAATATACTTGTTTTAAATTATGCTAATGTATGCTAATATATACTAATGATATGCAGAATGTATTTTGAATATTCTTCTAAATATAATCAAAATCAAACATAATTACAAAATAGGTTTTTTATTTAGAAATTATGATGTGATTTGTTTTTGTGTGTTTCAAAACATTTTGCAGATATTTGTATAAATATAAATAATATTATGAAGGTAAAACTAACAGCTGAAATAACAATATAAGATATATAATATAATGTATAAGGTGTATAAGGTGTATTCTGACATCATTTTCACAAATTTGGCCAATTTTTGCAGAATTAAAAACTCTTATTCCATTCTAAATGTAAATGTAGAAAAAGTTACCCATATAAAAACCATTAAGTTCATTTTCATTTTAATGGGTGGTTTCGTATCTAGCATTAGAAATGTCAGAGAAAACATGATTGAGAAATTTTGCTCAACTTGAACATGTTTTGTTTTTGTTTTTTAGGTACTGGATCACCTACAAAATATAAGTGCCCTCCTGGAACATATACTAGCAGATCAGACCTTTTTGACCCTAGTCAATGTACTGACTGCCCAGAAACTTATTACTGTCTAGGTGGCGAGGCAAGTACAACAGGAATCTGCCAACCTGGTCATTATTGTCCAAGTAACACAAAATTTGCCAAACAATATCCTTGCCCCAACGGGACTTATAATCCTGATTTTGGAAAGTTTAACCAAGGAGATTGTTTGAACTGTCCTTTGGGACATTTTTGTGAAAAAGGAACAGTAAACCCATATGAATGTCCACTTGGGACTTATATGCCGTACGGTTACAATTCAACGTCAATGGCGACTTTGGGTAAACCTGCAGGTTATCAAGATGATTGTTTGGACTGTCCAGCTGGCTTTTATTGTTTGAATGCAACAATTTCACCACAAGAGTGTGGTCTGGGAAAGTATACAAAGATAGGGCAATCAGTGTGCCAGGTGCGATATTTTCAAAAATAGATAAAAAATAGTTTTAAGAAAGTCTTATTTCTTATTTCTTGGGTATCCTGTGGGGTGTCAAAGGTAATTGTTTATTATTTCCTAGAATGTGTAGAATGACAAATACTTTTTTATCAATTTATTTCATAATCCATCCTATTTTTTTTTTTTATCATGTGCATTTTTCTAAGTTAATCAATTTATATTTCATTTAATCATTTAGGATTGTCCAAAAGGTTACTACTGTGACAATGTTACAACAGGTGAAGCAGACATGCTGACAAATAAGCAATGTTTTGCTGGGAGGTTTTGTGGTGGTGGAATATCCTGGGAAGCTGATGCCACAGATTGTATGAGGGGACGATACTGTATAAAAGGTAAATTCATCTCTCTATTTTTTTTTGCTAAAATTTGAGTATAAAGTCGAAAGAAAATTTTGAAAATATTGAAGTTGGGCTAAATAAAGATTAGAAATTGGGGCATGTATATATAATAGCAAAGTATTATATAATAAGCAATATTGGGCTGAAACTAGATTGTGCGGTTTGTTTTAGTAAAGTAAAGGGAGATCAAATTTATTTTGCATTTTAAATTAGGTTGTTTTTTTTTTTTAAAACATGGAAAATGTACATCAATTTATCACTGTATTGATTTTGTTTATCAGCAGGCTTTGAAAATTCATGCTTTTTATCTTCATAATATGTCATCAAATCTATTTTGCTTCTTCTGAAGTATGATATAGAGTCCTATTAAATTTGTAGCTTTGGTTTTTTTATTTCAAATCTACGTAAGAAGTAGGACATGGAGTCCCATTAAATTTGTAGATTTTTTTCCTTTTATTTTTTGAACTATGTCTCAAAAAGTTAAATTTGAATGAGCTCAAAAAAAATTATTAAAATATTATTTTGCACAAAATAATATTTTGGCTGTAATAAGTATTTTAATATGCCTTAATAAATATGTTTTATCCCTTTGAAAATTTTGTCCTTATTTTCATATATCCCTGGGTATTTCAGCAGTAAAATCACTATCATGCCTGATCATGTTTGGAGGTGAATAATAAGTTACCCATAAAACTACATATTTTTCAACGCTAGATGGAATTTCTAATTATTCTAGACCGTATACAGTCACAAAGATGAGTTTGGGAAATAATTGTGGCATCCTAAAGATCAGAGTAAAATTAAGATTAACTTTTTTCAAAATTTACATGATGTAAACAACACAATTATTTTTAATATAAATGAAGGATAATGAACAAAGCAACCTAAGGCTAGTCAACCAGGGGTAAATAAGTCATATCCAATAGCATTTTTTTGTGAGCCAGTCTTTCTAGAATGTTGAACGACTATAAGGAAGAGGTATCACCAAAATTCTGAACACCAAAAGCAGTTCTTCTTCATTTTTGGCATATTTTTATAAGCTGTTCTATTGCGCATCTTCTTGAAATCATTGTGTTTGCGTAAACACACAACACAGGCATTGTTACCTGTTCCTTTAGGCGACCTCTCAGGGTGATACTCTTCAACATTTTGAAGACGTAACAGGTTTTCTGGTTCTTGTGACTCCCTTTGTTTCTACCAAAGCACAGAAATCTCTTATCATTTTGATGCATAGCATAGCCAAAAACATTTTGAATGATCTGTTTGATTTTAAAAGGGCCTTGTGTGGTGAGTAACTATTCATTATTACATAGCATCCCCACACAAAAACTTCAAGAAGAGCCATTATGGCCAACAATAATGCTGCCTTATCTTTTCCAGTCGTGTTAATTTTTGTTGACAATTATAATCAATATTACCATGCTTCATTTCTCTTGGCTTTTTTTTAACAGCTTTGTTTAAAAGCTGCGATTCGTAAGAGCCGTTAATATGGCATGATTGCCATTAATATTAAATAAATATTTGAATGACAAAACTGGCGTGTAGAATCTATCTACAACAACAATATGTGAAAGTTGATCAACGTTGGCACCTAAAATAAGGAATAATACTAAATTACGAGTCGCTCTGATGTTTGGAACAAGTTTGTTATCCAACATTTATTTCAGTATTGAGAATGTATCCTGTTTCTGATTCACAAAGTAAAAAGAGCTAGGTTTTTCTTTTTAGTATTGTTTGACAGACAGCCGATTTTTTTCCAGAATCAGTCCTTCATCTAAACTTAGTTATTAATCAGCGTTATAAACATGAAAAAATTTTACCAGCACATTATCCAAAGGTCCAAATCCAGGGCCAATAAATAATCTCCCTTTTGGATTGTATGTCTTCTGTAAAATATTTATTGTTGTTACATATGATTATGGTATATCTGGTTTGTCTGTCCACAGATTTAACTTTCATGCGTTTGAAGAAGTTCCTTTCAGTTTCATACACGTTTTAATGTTGGTTTTCATTTTGCAATTTTGATAAATTTCAAATTGTATAAAATTAACCTTTCAGTGATTACCTTTATGTAATGCGAGATTTTTTAAAAATTTTTGTTTGTGATAGACCCTAGAGAACTTAGTGGGTAGAGAAAATTTGTTTTTGTAATACGCTTAAGAGAATTGTGTGGTGAGACAATGTGAACAGCTTGGTTTAATAAAATTTCTTCTAAAATGTTTGAAAATTATTTTTCAGCAACTCCACGAGAAGTACCATGTCCTGTTGGCACATACAACCCTAACCAGTCAGGAACTTCGTTGGATTCATGTTTGCCATGCACAGCAGGCTATTACTGTGACGAAGAGACTATTACACCTACGGAGAAGTGTAGTGCAGGATTTTATTGCCCTAATAATATCAGTGATGGTGTATCATTAAAACTGATTGGTTCGTATGGTCCTGAACAAGTGCCATGTCCTGCAGGGACTTTTACTACAATTTTAGGAACAAAAAAATTGGAAGATTGTTTATTGTGCTTAGTTGGATTTTATTGTCCAGTTGGAACTGCAAACCCAATAATTTGTCCTCGAGGTTTCTATTGTCCTGCTGGATCTAAAGAACAATTACCTTGTCCATTAGGATCCTATGGGAATCGAACAGGGTTTCACGCTGAAGAAAATTGTACATTGTGTGATCCTGGCTGGTATGGGTTCTTCTAACTTTTTAAAATTTTTTACCCATTTTTTCATTAGCTTCATTTTTTAAAAAACTGTAAATTTTTTTTTAGCATCGAAGGTTATAGTCGTGTTGTTAAAAACTAGTATTTATTTTTTTTTTACTGACAAGTGTTTGGTGATGTTTTATGTCATTTGTCATTCATTAAAAAGCTGTATACTTATGTCAATGAAGTTACATGGATAAATATAATAACAGTTCAGATTTGATGATTTTCTTAGGAGGACAAATATCTTTTATGTTTAAAAGATTTTCTTTCATTTGTGAAATTGACCCCTTGTCTTGTTTACATATTTTTAACCTTTAAGCTGTACCTCTTATTAGAAACAGCAGTCATTGAGTATGAGTGTACTTCCTCATTACAGTATGAATGTTTTTTTGAACTTTTCAAGGGTATCACTTTTTACTTTTATAGGTATTGTGATGCACGAGGCTTGTCAACTCCCAGAGGGCTTTGCAGCCGTGGATATATATGCATATTAGGTGCATTTACAAGCACCCCTACGGATGGATTAACTGGAGCTGTTTGCCCTGCAGGAGGCTACTGTATAGAAGGTCAATGGACAAGTTTACCATGCCCAAGTGGTACTTACTCAAATACATCTGGGGCAGTTGACACTCATGACTGTAAAACATGTGATCCAGGTTATTACTGTGCCAAAGCTAGTAGACCAGCACCTGATGGGGCCTGTAATCCTGGGCATTACTGTGAACCAGGTTCAGTATCACCCAATGAAACAGAAACAGGTGCATGCAATTTCATTTCCAAATTAATATGGAGTCACCACTTAAATATAAATTACAAAATAGTTGATTTTTTAATTTTAACAGTTCATTTCTTTTCAATTTTTCTCACATTATTTATTATCTCTTTTTAAGGAATCACTTTAATTGCTTTGTCTGTTGTTACTTATTATGAAAAATTATAGAACGTTTTTAACAAAAGAAATCTACATTGAAAATGAGGATATCAATAGAGATATTAAAAAATCATGAGGTTATATTCTGCAACAAATAAAATTGATGGCTTAGAGATAATTTAGTTCATTCATTTTGGGTAAAAATAGCTGAAGAGCTATCATCTGATAATCCGATGTTCATTTAAATCTGATTAAAAAGTAGTTTGTTGACTATAATTTTTGTTTTATTTACTTTTTTAGATTTTTTTTGTATTGATAGCCTAATTTTTAAATCATTTAAAAATCTTTTTTAGTTTGCCTTTTTTTTGGGAATTTCGAATTTGAGATCGAAACCAAGACAACCGCATGTAACGCAGTACCACAGGACTAGTTAACACTTTGATATGTATAATAGGGACAATATTTAATTTCTTTACTTACTTTACAGAGTTTGTGATGAAATGATCATTTATTTGATTTTTTTTACAGACCCTGGTCACTATGCACCGCAAGGTTCATCAGCTCAACGAGAATGCCAAGTGGGAACATACCAACCATATAAGGATCAAGAGAGTTGCTTCCCGTGTGACTCTGGCTACTACTGCGATGAAACCCGAATGACTGATAAGAAGCCTTGCCCTGAAGGGTTTTACTGTATAGTTGGGAGTGATACCTTTCAACATTGTCCAGCTGGGACTTATAATAATTTCACGCATATGAGTAATATGAGTGATTGCAAGCCGTGCCCATCTGGGAGTTGGTGTGGTACAGCTTCAGTATTGCCTCAAGGTTAGATATATTATTTAATCCCATAAATAAATAGAGTGTCATGGTGGAAGAGGTGGAAGTTTTCAGGGGGTGTAGATATATATATATTTATATATATGTATGTATGTGTGTGTTTGTGTGTGTGTGTGCATGTGTGTGCGTGTGTGTATGT
>JAUZNK010011471.1:0-23580 GCA_035046665.1 Euphysa ruthae
TATAGAGAGGAAATACACCAAGGGACCACAGAATTTGTTCAAGTTAAAGAGAGTTTCGAGTTATAGAGATTCGAGTAGTAGGGAGTTTTTTATGAGAGTTCATTAGGAAGTTCCCACCGTGCCAACGAAATCGTTCGAGTTAAAGGGAGATTCGAGTTATAGGGATTCGAGTTATAGAGTGTTCACTGTAGTATAGGAACCGTGAAGTTTATTTATAAACTTTTTATATCTTTATATATATATAAAGAAACAAATATAAAGACGGCCATGGTAGTAGTAATACTGAATACTGGAAATACTGAAATTCCCTAAATTTTCTTAGTGTTTGGCTTTATGAAAAGGCGAAACCTTTGCTATTTTTAATTTCGTTGGAATTTTACTTTAAAGATCAAAAATGGCTTTCAGTGGTCTCTTAATCAATATGCGCTTCTTTTTCTTTTTTTTATTACAGCTTTTATCTTTTGTTTTGTTTTGTTTATTTTTCTTATATTTAATTGTTTAAGTTTTTAAAAACAATTTTTTTTAATCGTTGTTATATTTATTAACATGCAGATACCAGTTTTTCCATTCCTGGTTTACCAGTAAACTAGGACTGGAGTTCCTAATTTTCCGTTTAATTTGAAGTTTATTAAATTCTTTCGGGACTATAATATCCATAAATTCTCATCGATGAAAATAGAGGTAATCTTATATAATTTCACAATATCACAAAAATGATAATGGCTTATGACACGAAAAATGCATGGAAATTTCCTTTGGCTATAGAAAATAAAAGTTCCCTTTCAATCAATTGCTATTTCTTTCAAATCCTTCATAATGCGAAATTACGAGATCAAGCAAAGCAAAGTTAACATTATTATTGTTTTTACACGGGTCAGCACAGATGGCTCTCAACGTACACCGATAATGAAAGGTTGATAGCGGCAGGATTGTCAACGAACTGTCTGACTATGCAATATAAGTCTTCTTTTGGATCTTTTAAATCTGTTTTTTCTTCTTGTTCCACTCTAAAATCAAACATAGTTTATCATAGATAGAATATTATTTTAGATAATGTGAAAACTTTGTCTTCAAGTAGGTTCGATTATTAATGAAAAGGCTACAGTTCTAAAAGTTTTTAGGTCAATTAAATATTTAGAAATACATAATGTCGAAAAAGAAATTTACGAGCAAATTCTTGAAAAAGACTGAAATAAATTTGAAATACGATTCAAAATAGTAAATATTTCATTTGACTTTGCACAGAAATAATTATTCATTTTACCAACAAGAATGTATTGTTTAAGCATTTTTTATAATTATTTTTGACAGCCATTTTTTTTTTAGCTAATCTTTTTAAATTTCTGATATTCAAAACTTCTTATTCTAACGTTTCAAAACAAGAATTCTTGGACCTCATTAAACATTTGTCTGAATAAAAGAAATCCCAATACAATAGGTAAAGCATTAATTTCATTTCATAACAAATGTTTCGTTAAAAATTTCGAGCACCATAGAGTAAAGTTTTTCTAAGTTTCAATGAACCTTATTTCCAATTTTTCATAGTTGCCCATTGTTCATTGTTGAGAAGTTTTAACTGTCAACCGCAAACTTGAGACTGTTAAAGCAACAAAAAAACTTAATAATTGATGAAAAAATCTTTTTTATATTCTAACAGGAGCCATCCATTCATAAATCAATTTTGAATTTTAAACCGGTTACAATATTCCACAGAAGTTCTGCATTATTATCTAGACCGTCATCATTAATTAACGTCTACCTTTGGCGCAAAAATTTCAAGGAAAATCAGTGTTTATTGTTAGCATTAGCGTTTTAAAAAAATGCCTGCATGTGTAGCAGACGAGTGATTACTTATGCAATGTTTGAGCAACGATGGATGCTCTTCCTAACGTCAATTTACTTACGGTTTTAAGGAACTAGGTTATTAATCAAAAGGCCTCACACTAGGAGATTTGCCGCCCAGATTTAACAACCATCTCCTACCTGAGTGAACAATCTACGTCAAACTGGTATTTCGCATATTCTGTGGTCAACAATTTAATTGAAGTTCAAATTCCTCATTAAAAATCCTAACGCATAAAATTTTGAGATTTCCATCTTGGAATTCTACATTGGTAATTCTCTATTATTACTTTAAGATTTTATGCCATCATAATCATTAACGTTTCGCTTCAAGAGAAGAAGTTTTCAGTTAGATGCGCTTCCTAATGCCCAAAAATTTATAAAAATTATGTATACTTTGGCATTAAACCTCTTTGATGGTTTTCTGGCCGAGCGGTTAAGTTATGCAAGTTTGATCCCCCTTATAGATCAATGATTTTCTTTACCGTAAGCTCAATAAGAGTTCTAAGACCCATGGGCTCTTCTGAAATAAACTAGCTCGAAACTACTTGTTAGCCTCACATTAAAAAGGAATTTTTTGGGAATATGTTGGATTAACGTGAAGTCACACATCTTGTCCATTCACTAGCCAAGTTAGTTTGTAGATTTTTGCATTGACAAACTCAGGAACTTTGTGGGATTTTTTTATATCCTCAATAAAAGGGGAAAGTTTTCTTCTTTTTTTTCCTTACCTCCCGTCAATAGTTTTCGCTGTTTTACCTAATAAATATATCATTTTATAAAGCTAATATGAACCCTTTCCAGATGTGTGATCCGTAAAGCTACTCATGAAATCTTTCTTCAAATGACGAGTGAACCGTATGGCGTTCATTGATATTTTCGGAATTTGAAGCCTCTATCTGTTGTGTAAAGCGGTAATTCTATCTAACCATCTTAAAGTGGTTTAAATTCATGACACAATGTTTTTAACTGTTGGTTTTTTCCATTTTTATCGCTCTCAAATTAACTATAAAAAGAGGCAAAATTTTGCTGACTAATAACATTAGAACACAGATTTAGAAGAAATTCTAGATATATCTATATTTTTTGAATTTTTTTTGCTCAAAACTGTCTAATTTTAGCATTTTGGTCCCCAACATTTTCTTACAAAAAATGTGGTTTTTGACCTAGGTAAACTAAATTTCCGAAAAAAAATAGTTCAAACGTCAATTAATAAAAAAAGTGTTTGCTTGGAAAAAGTTTGAATGTATAAATTATCAAAGTTAATCTCTGAATTAAAGTTACCCGAGTTGACGGTATACACTTTGTCTGGTGACGGGGACAGGTTGTAAAAAGTTACTAGAATAGATAGATATTCAAATCATGACATGTTTTTAAAATATTATTTTTCATGTCAGTTTCTTAGCTTATAAAACCTAGACAGTTTTAAACCAAGATTTTTAATATCATGCTGACTAAGTGAAAGTGACAAAAGGAAATTAATATTTACAGTTCATAAACTAAAATATCTCTCTATTACATCTCAATCAATTCTACTTTCTGGCTTATTGTTGAATCATCATTTAAAATCATTGCAGCGACTAAGTAAAAAGTTAGAATTTTAATTTTTGTCGTAGTAATCAGCTAATTCGATTTAAAAATCATATAACTCCTTGGATGACAAATTTTATGTTTTTAACTTATATACCCTTGGATTTCCAGTAGATAAAAGCTACGAAAACTCTGGAAATATTGAAACAAAGTTCATTAATTGTCTAAATTAGAACCAAAAATATTATTTATCTGAGTCTTACGTCTGGAAAACTCCGCTAGAGCCCTAGGAAGTTCTTAATTTCTAATGCAAAACCTCTGAAAACTTGACAAAAAGTAACCCCTCGAGTTTTTTATTTTTTAAATGGAATATCGCTATGAATGCTAACCACCGAATATTATCCTTCTCATAATTCTAAACAATCTTCACGATCACGTCCGAAACTAAAAGTTTCAGCTTATGTACTGAGGGAATATTGTTGATTATTTCAATCTATTTATTTTTATTGGAATAAGGGAAATTTTACCTTAGTATTTTACCTTTAGCTACTAGGAGGGAAATTGGACCGAAATCTTTCATTTTAGACTCACATTAAATGAATCTGTTCAAAGACCAATAATAAAATCAATACTTTGAGAAGATTTCGATGTTTTATGTCTGCTTAGAAATTAAAGTTATTATATAAAGCTTTTGTAAAATCAGCCTTTAAATACTGCCCCCTTATCTTGATATTTTGCTCGAAAGAATGTAACTCGCTAATAAACAAAACTAATAAAAGGACCCTTTTAGTCGTACACTAGGGAGGAGATTCCAACTTTGATGACCTTCAAAAACTGAATGAGAGTACTACTTTACACATAAAAAATCTCCGTATGCTAATGTGTGAGATCTATAAATCACCCAATGACCTAAATCCCACATTCAAGAAAGATTTTTTTGCTTTAAATCTTTCTACATAAATTTGCGAGCACAAAAAGTTATGATTCCACCGGGAAGTTACTCTCGTTCAAAGGGTACAGACACAAACATCTACTGTAGCATAACTGCATGGAATCCATTACATCCAAAGTTAATGAACTCAAATTCCTTGAAGGAAATTAAAACTGAACTAAATACTTGGTACGGAAAGGGATGTGTCTGTAAAATTTTTAGAGTCTAATTATTTTTATTACTGTATATTTTGTTGTTTAAATGAATAGTTTTATAAACTTTGATACCAAGCTTAGTTGGAATAGATTAGTTTATACATACAGCTGGAATGTAAACCAACTAGAGATATCTATTTATTCTCAATCAAAGTTGGCTTTCAACTCACTATGTATATTTTCTCTCTTTGGAGAATACTTGATGAGCAAATTCACGCGCTGTTTTTATGAGGTACATTTTACATTTTTATTGCATATTGAATATTGAAGAAAGAAGACGTTTAAATAATCTTAAATTAAAATAGTTTGAATATTAAAATAGTAGAGTATTTTAAATATATTTAAATAAATATCTCGAAGAAACAGAGTAAATAAATATTATTTATATTTTAAAATTGAATAAAATTACACCCTATATCTATCTTATCTTAGAGGAAGTTAGCTTTTAATTAAACTGGTAATTAAAAATCAATTGATATCACTGAGCCTGTTTCTACGATAAAAAATCTAATGGGAGGAGCAAAGTCATCAGTTAACCCTGTGCAATCGTGTATTAAAAAACCAATTTGACAAAATAAAGGCGGATACCCTCTCCATTAAAGACACTGAGATAAAAAAAACTTTTTAAAAGGAAACAAAAATCTAAGTTCTAAAGTTAAATCTTAGAAAATAGGCTTATAAAAGTTGGAAAAGCCTCTGCATTAAACCAACAATATTCAAAACCAGACAATATAGAAATAGAAGGTATTTCGTCTTCGATTTCAGACGTCCAACTGGAACCCCTCGTAATTGGAATCCTGAACGAAATTTATGCGTCAGTAAATCCCAAGGATATAGTTGCTTGCCACAGGATCAAGAAATGTTAATCAAAGAAAAATATTGTTCTGTTTTGTTAATCACCGAGCCTGTGGATCTGTTTTCAACAAGCATAAACGTTTGAAGAACTTTGTCAAAATTGCGGTTGGCCTAGTTGAAGAGACAAAAATTTTTGTAAATGATGGTTTTTGTCCGAAGTTTCGACATGTGGCGCGGAAATGTCGTGCTCTCAAGCGATATAAAGAGGTGGTTGATACATTGAGTTTTAAAGGCCTAGTGTGCGTACGAGTGATCCACTGGTGACGATCCAACATTCATTTCATACGTTTCTGATCTAGAGAAGCTGGTTTCCTGATTTTGACTACTGCGAAGATCTTCAGTAATTGTTTGATCTTTAATCATTATTCATTCATTTTGCTTATTCATTCTTTTCTGTGAAAGTTTGTGTATGATCTCGTTCTCAATTATCTCAATTTCTGCAAATGTTAATGACATTTGGCCCTTCTAAGATATGTAGAGTCTGTGATAAGTGCATAAATATGAACCATCATTGTTAAAAATGTCATATCGTGACTACTGGATTTGGAAATGATGAAGTAGATTTTGACGATGAATATACTCTCCCTTCGATGTAAATACTATGTATGATATGGAGGATTTCCATTCTGCCAATTTTTTTATTTTCCATATAAACATTTATTGGATTTGCATTTTGAGGAATTAGACATCGTGATTGCTTTCCTAAATTTCGAATATAATGTAATTGGTATTGCTGAATCTAAAATAAAAAGTCATATTCTCCCTACAGTAAAATTCTAATGCTAGAATATAACATTTAACATACTCCTACTGAATCTTCACATGGTGGCCCGTGAGCTGAACATCTGAAAAGTGGCGTTTTGGCTTCGGCGAAATGACAAATCCTAGTGATGTTTTTAGTCTCTACTATAAAACTAGTTAACGGAATGGAGTGTAGAAAGGTCTCAAAGTCCAGATTTTGATATTTTTGGGCCAAATTTGTTACCCCTAATACTAATCATGTAAAATCCTGTAGCTTAAAGCCATAAAATTTTTGCTTATTATTTTATCTGGTAAATCGAGTTTTACCTCATTAAAAACAGAAAGTTGCAGTAGTTAATGAAATAAGGTAAAACGGAAATCATATTTTTGAATGTAATTTTTTTTTCTTATTTCAGGGGTTTATAAAATATTGGAAATGGAAAATTTTTGGCGAAAATGATTTTTGAAAACTTTCTCACCATTTAGCAATAAAAACCACTTTACATTTATAAATTTTTATATAAATTGTAAACCATATCAGTTGACACTTATTTTAAAACAAATTTCTGGGCTTAAATTATGCAGAATATAGTAATATTTTGTCCTAAAACTAATATTTGAGAGATAATTCTGCATTTGGTTAAAAGTACTTCAAACATAAAACTTTAGATTTCGTGAGCGAGGATTGTTTTGTCTTAACTCTTGAAGTTAATCCACACTCTCTTTTGGAGAGAAATTGAAAACTTCATTTAAATGGCTATTTCCTATATTGGACTTGTTGCAAAAGAAGCATGGTATCATCATAATTTCTATAGAGGATATTCTAGACTGGAAAAAAATCGTCATTGGAAATGATGACATAAAATGCGACATTCTAAAAAGTGTTGTCGATGAGCTTTTATTGAAAAAACTGGTTTCATTTAATACAATACAAAAGACGTACACACACCTGCTAAAGCAAAATTAAATTAATCAAAAGAGCTGTTTGAAGAATCTTAAGAGAACAATTGAACGAAATTACAAGATGTCATGGTCACCACGTGCCAAAGAATTAAAAGTAGAAAGATTTGCACAACCTCCTTTGCTTTTCTTATTCCTAAACAACTTATTCAGTTAAAGGAAACTGACGATCGTCAAGATCAAACCCATATTGTTTAATGACCACTTAATTATTCAGGGTATAGAGCCACTCATAATATGAATTCGATCATAATACAGCTGAGAAATTTTAGAGAAAACTTTCCTGCATTAGAGGAGCCACAGTCAACATTTTAGTGACGGTTAGGATTAGGTATATTTTATTTGAGATATGTCGTTAATATTTAGTGGCCAGGCTCTCTATCATGAAATCGGATTAGAGAATGTTAGGTAACTTAAAAAGAAAGTTTTGCGATCAAACTCACCAAGTGACGAAATTAAGTATCGCCTTTCACCACATATTAATTCCTGTGTTTCACGTGCTTAAAAACTGACTTCTAACAGTTTATTGTTTCATCATCATACCCTAATAGCACCAAAGATGAATCTTTATATGGTATTACCTCAGCTGTTTTTGGAAATGATTTGCTTGAAATAAGCCAACTAAATATTTTAAAGAATCCTCTGAAGTTAATTCAGTGTTTATTTTGAAATTGGATTTTAATTCAGTTTGAAGCTATTATTGTACATTAAATATGAAATAAAGAATCACATACAGACAAATTTTACAAAAACACTATGAATAAATTTTATCTGGAAAAATGAGTATGCTTTTGTCTCTAGACCACTAAACTCCACCAAGTCTTAAAGGATTATCTAAACTCTAAGTGCCAAGGACCAAAGACACATTATAAACATCGCATAAATGAACAAAAAGATCTTAGCCAATAAACTTGTCTTGAATTTTGAATAGATTCTAACAGGACAATCACCATCAGCATGTCAAATCCCGAGAATACCATATCAAATTAAGAAATAATGCATCCACCAACAAAAAAGAGATTGGTATCTAGACTGTTTAGATGCTCCGGCTACTGAAATTTCTGCCATTTATAACATGATGGAACAACCAATTAGATTAAAAAATCAATTGCAGCTGAAAACACTAGTTAAAAGAACACGAGAAATATAAATGTTTGTTTTTAATGATGGGAGCCTTTCATATTTTGTTAATTTTTCTTGGGGTTATTGGAACAAGATTTCGGGATTCTGGGATGATGCATATATTTATTTAGAGTCAAACTGTTGCTGAAGCATCGATACTATCATACTGTTATAGACATTGTGAGAAGCCTTGTGGAAAATAATTTTTTAAATTTAATCATACACTGAAATAACTATCACTGGATTCAGCTAGTTAGAATCCATATTTGTGACCTTTGAATCAAAATCTACCTGCAGCTGAAATTGGGATTTGCGTATAGTCTAAAGTAGCCAGGCTTTAAGTGAAGAATAAATGTGACATTCAAAAAGAATGCCCAAAAATCTTCCCCTCCCTCACCTCAACTAAATGTCTCATATCGGAGTATAACTTTACTAAAATTATTTCATTTGCACGACTTAAATAAATCACAATGATATGACACTAATCTACTTTTTATAAGCATAGAGTCCACGCTTTAAATTTCCAAGTGCAGTCGTGAAGAATTCAAGAAGCAATTTTCCATAGTAGGAACTAAACTCTCCAGAGTTTAATTCCTACCGTGGAAAATTGGATGATTACCTAGACAAGCTAATAAGAGACAATGTTTTGTGGCGCTTTTGGTAAAGCTTTCTTGATATGCAATTCTCAGTTCAAGTATCAGAAGGTAACATTTGGCAAACTAGAAGCTGTTTAAGTCATCGAAGCGACAACTAATTGAGACACAAAAACTCCAGGAGGAAGAATAGGTAATTTTATTCAGGTTGTTTGAAATTTTTGTTTATCAGACCATTTTTTTTCCTGCATTTGCTCCAGGGACTATAAAGAAACAACATGTCCCTGCATTTGGAATAATTTAGGATGTTCTGATACTTGCCACACATATGACTGCTCCAACCCAAACACGAGCAATGAGATTTATTCAGATGGTAATCATGTTACTCATAAAAGATCAGATTGTTAAACAGTTATTTTGTACAATTTATTCTGGAAAATATAGGAAATCAATCTGTTAAGTGATCAATACAACAAATAAAACCTTTGGCTTGACTTTAAGATTAAAATTTCAAGAAAATCCAGTTTTTGACCAAAAACCACTAAAATTTGTATATTTTACCCCCTTAAAAGTTGAATTTGGAATGGATTCTAACAGGACAACCACCATCAGCATGTCAAATCCCGTGGATACCATATCAAGTTAAGAAATGACTAAAATTTGTATATTTTAACCTTAAAGGTTAAAATTCGATTGAATAGTTTTTAAATTAATCTAGCAAGATTATATAATTTATTTTAAAAATATAATTGATACATGGTGTTTTTTGTTAAGTTGTATCAAAATCGGACATTTTTAATACTTTTTACCCCCTTGACCTAAGAATTTTTTTTTTAAAGGACGATGTACGTTTTATTTTATATCGTTTAATTCTAGAATTAAATATTTTTATTGAGGCAAATCTTTATTTACAAGGTAATTTCATAAGTAATAATTTTATGGTTTTATGCTACAGAATTTTTATGGGATTAGTAGGAGGGGTAACAAATGTGGACCAAAAATATAAAAACCTGGACTTTGAGACCCTTCTACTTACCATTCTGTAAATTAGATATATGAAGACTACTAGATTGAAAAATTAAACTAGCACTTGGCCCCTCACCGGAGCCATTTTGACCCCTTAGCTCATGGACTATGGTGGTACCCTCCTATATTTCAAATAAAATAAACTATCATCCCAGATTTGACATAAATAGAATTATGCACAGATTTTCATCGTTTGATACCACTTTTATTGAAATTTCTTGTCCCAAATAGTTTGATATTATCATTGGGTGTATTTATCATCACCCGAATGTTTCTATTGACGAATTTAGCGAACTTCAGTCATTTATTGTCCTTCAAAAGTTTTCTTTTGAAAAAAAATTATATTCTTAATTGGGGATTTTAATATTGACCATCTAAAAAGTGATTCTAACAAAGAAATTTTTGAGTATTTTAGTTAACTCCTTGCAATTTCCTACCCATATTTGTCTACCTACCCGTATAACAAATCGATCAAAAACTCTCATTGATAATATTTTCACAAACTCTATAAGTTCAAATATTATATCTGGAAATTTGACCACATCCATATCTGACCATTTACCTCAGTTTATACTTTTCCCCAACATGAATAAAAAATTTGTACTTCGTAAGCATAACATTCATCGAAGAAACATATCTAAGATGGACAGTGAAAACTTTTTTCTTAAATTCCAAACTATTAAATGGGATACTGTTATTGATAGGTTATAGATTGATAGGTAGGAATGATCTCTATGCTGCATTTTACATCATACTCTTTCTATCAAAAGTTCAATCATTTGCTTGATAAATACGCTTTTATCAAAAAAAATCAGTAACAAGGATTCAATCACCGCTTTAAACCCTGGACAACCCACGCTATAATTAACACAATTAAACGTTGCAACAGAATCCAAGGAAAAATAACCCAAAATTAAAATCAATGCTGGAAACAGAGTTGAAAACAACCAGAAAATTAATCGTCTCTCTTACCAGACAGAGTGAGAAAAACTATTTTTCTAACAATTTTTCCAAAAACGTACAAAAACTTAAAAAAACAGGAAAGGTATTAAAAACCTCATTAACCTGAGCTATCCTAAAAAAAACTCACCATTCTTGTATCATTTGCGATAACAAAACTAATACTGGTCCGGAAATCATAGTCATTCAATTTAAAATGTATATTAGCAGAATTGTGGAGAGAATCAAAAAAAATGTTCATTGACGTCACACTGATCATAAAATCTTTTATTATTTCACTTGCAATCAACTATGAAATACAAAACCTTATTGGCCAGGTTAAAGTAACCAAATCAGTAGAACCTAATAACATCCCTATTCAAATTTTACGTCTATTAAATAATGAAATATCTCCTATGCTTGCTAAACTGCTTAATTTTTTGTTCTCCAGTGGTATCTTTCCATCAATCCTAAAAGCCCCTTCTGTTATACTAATTAAAAAAAGAATTCCAAATTAAAATGTGACAATTACCGTTAGTTTCTCTACTAACATAAGTAAAATTCATTGAAAAAGTTATTTGCTCTCGACTCTATAGTTTTCTCACTCTTCACAATTGCCTTTTTGAACCACAATTTGGCTTTAGAGCTCAGCATTCTACTTCACATGCACTGATAAGCATCACTGAAAAAATAAGGGAAGCTTTTGATACTGGTAAGTTTGCTTGTGGAATATTTATTGACTTACAAAAAGCTTTTGATGCTGTTAATTAGCAATGATATTTTAACTCATAAACTTGATTATTATGGGATTCGAAATTCTGCAAATAATTGGTCCTTCATGGTCCTAAACAATATGTCTCATTTAATGGTTTTGGTTCATAATTTCGCTCAGTAGAGTGTGGTGTCCCTCAACGATCTGTACTAGCCCCTCTCTTGTTTTTTTTATATATAAATGACCTAAATATTTGTAACAAGCACTCTGCTGTTCATTATTTTGCAAATGATACAAACTTACTTCACTTTAATAAATCTCCAAAAAACATGGTCAATCATATCAATATTGATTTGCATAATCTAACCAATTGGCTCAATGCAAATAGGATTTCACTGAACTCGAATAAAACTAAATATGTGCTTTTCAGGCATCCTAACCAAATCGTAAATTATGACGTTAAAATAAAACTTAGTGGCACCCGCTTATTCCCTTCAAAAATTATTAAATATTTGGGTATACTCACTGATGAAAACTTATCCTGGAAATTCAATATCCATGAAATAATTAAAAAAACTTAGAAGAGGAGTTAGCATGTTGTGTGAGGTTCACCAAAAAAACGAGCTTTTCAGCTGGCTGGAGCTCATTTGGCAACAACGCTAAAAATTCTCTAAAGCAAGGAAGGTATTTTTTTGCTGGCTCCGTAGATTGTTCGGCCGAAATTCGGGCCAAAACTCGTGCCTAATTTCGTGCCTGTTTTTTTTATTTATTTTTTCTCGCCTTCCCATTTTTTATTAATAATGTTTGAATAGTAGAGAATAATTCAATCAAGACAATAATATTTGATATCTTTGTTGTTAGTTACTAAATCAAAACCGTATCAAAATTAATTTCAATACTGTCCACAGAGAATTTTATTTAAGAATCAATAACATTCCATTCGAATGTAAACATCAAACTATTTTAACATTTAATTTCGTGCCTTTACAATGGCGTGTGTTTCATACTGTAAGTTAAATTAAAATTCATTTTAAATTTGAAATATATTTTTAATTGAAATTATTATCTTTGGCTTGCCAACAAGCTTGCCATGCTTTCGCAAACCATTATATAATGATATTATGCCATTTTCTCTTACCATCTTACTTATTTTTGTCAAATTTGGGGTCAGAGCGGAAACCCTTTGATTGCAAAAATTAATTCATCTCATAGAAAAGCAATCCGAATCATTATCTTTGCACCTTTTCGCTGTGATACAGCTGAGCAATTTCAAAAATATAAAATTTGTATTTTGTCTTTGATCATTTTAATGAAAATCTTCCTGGACTATTTATTAGCTAATTTATTTACTGTTATGGTAAGCACTCATTCTCATGGCACAAAAAGTTTTAGCCTGAGAAAACAGTTCCAAAACCAAATACAAACGTTTCAGTATGCTAAATAATCAATCTGAAATCAATGAATTTTGATTGGAATAATTCCATTAAGAAAACTAACCAACTACCAAACATTAAATATATTTCTCAACAAAAAAATGTCCGTGAGACAAATCAGCTATCCAGGCCACAATTTAAAAATCTTATTTATGATTACCTACGCCAACACTTTTGCATGTCTAATTCTCTACATTATCTCCCACCCCTGCGTGCGTCTGTCTTTCATTTTTATTTTCTTAATTTGCTCTATTCCCTCACCGTTTTCTCCTTAAGACAACATTTTCAATTGTTCAAACCTGAAATTAATTCTATCCATGAAACCGCGGGTCACTCCTTTGCTTAGCTTCACCATTGGGTGATCTGTGTCAAACACTAAAAAATCTATTTATGCGAACTTTAATTAGTGTTATACAACTGTCACAGACAGAAATTCGTTCAAGGTTTTAAATTTCTGTCCAATCATCACTCATGACTCTGTACTTTTCCATGAATAAAAGACTTTAGTGAAAGTTGTCATGTTATCAATACTCACAAGGAATGAGCTAAGTATTGAGTGCATTTGTTTATTTTTATTTTGGCATTTTTAAATAGCAGTCATTCCAAAAGTGTCGATGACGAAGTTCATACAAATAAAACTTCCCAGAAGAAAATGATCGACCTCTCTATATTGCCGCCATGTCGTTCTGCTTTACGACTACATTCAATATCGCCGAGCACAGTTAGTTACATTCAACTAATCACTGTCGAATGAACAGAGATTACCACCGACAGAAGAATGCGGATGGAGCTATGAAAGAGAAACAACTTGGATCAACGTGAGATTTCCTCGAGATATAGAAGAAATCTTTCTTCTTGAAGAAGATAGCGTAGAAGAAGAATGCGAGGTAGGAGATATATTTTCTTTGTATAATCTTTCTTTTGTTAACTTTTTTTTGTTAACTTAAAGTATGATGTTTTCCATCGATTAATCTAAAATAATAACGATTTGGTGTAAAAAATATAAAATTTTCTATTAAAATGCCAAAAATGTAAAAAAAAAAAGAAACTAGTTTTACGGGATTTCCACTCCTGGTTCTTATCAACAGCCTTAAATATTTTGAATTCTTGAATGAAAGTATAGTGTACAATGTTTCCTATTCATTAACTTTATGGAAATTAGACTGGCTGTCAGAAAATGGTCGTGTTATCTCAAAAAGGACTATTTTCAGTAAAAAATAGCCTAATTTAAATTTGAGACGACCACCGGATTTTCAACTACAAATAAAGGCTTGATCAACTTGAAACTATCTCGAACACATAACATTACGTAACATGACGTAACATGACGTAACATGACGTAACATGACGTAAAATAACATAACATGACGTAACGTGACATAACATTACGTAACATGACAATATGAACATGAATATAAAGTATGAAAAAATTATTTCGTAAAATTATAGTGCAATATAGTTATAAAAAAATCAGCATTTCGTGTTTGTTAAGAAATCCCCTATACTATCGCAAAATTGTCAAAGCACCCCCTGAAAAATGAGCTCCAACACCTTTAAACCCCCTCCCTTACCACAGCTTGATTACCATCAATTTTCAAAAACTACGATAGTTTGACTATCTTTTCGGAATAGATAAAACTTGTCCTTTTTTGGGGCCACCCCACTTCCCATATATCCTGGAATAGCTTATTTTTTATTTTAATTTTTTATTTATTTACAATAATGGCGGGAGATTATCGAAGTCAGACTTATAAAGAGACGATTCAATCTTTAATTTCGAATCTTTCTACTGAAACTCGAATAGCTCATAACCATTTAACAAGAAATTTTAATAATTAGATACTTTATGTTCCATCCCATAAAACACAAAAGCATGGTAAGTATTCTATCATTAATCAATGCATCTGTGGCTGGAATAAATCTCTTGTTTCTTTTGTAAACGAATTTGAAAATTTAAGAAGTTTAGCTTCAGCTCTTTCCTTTCCCATTTAAAACGGTATCAATTCAAAAAAATTGTATTAGAGTCGCTGTTTAATCTTTAATCTTTGTTTTTAATTTCCGGAATAATATTCTTTTCTTTTTTTTTTTTTCGCCTTTTATTTTGTCTGGATATTTTTATCAATACTTTAGCACGAACTTTTTTCATGAACATTCAAATGTTGTCATTCCTTTGGCCAGTTTTTCTGCATGAGTGACTCTATCCAATTAAAACTTCTTTTTTTTTTAAAAAACGGTGAAAGTGTTCATTTAATGTGTTGTTGCGTATGTGTGGTAGTTGTTTGTTATTTTCCAGGCCAAACAAAAGGATTAAAATTTAGAAAAAATTCTTCTAAATGTCTGACAAAAAACAAAGTTAATAAATATTAACAGTATATTACCTGTACAAATTTCTTTCATGCCATAAGAGTCTATTTGCGTATTCACTGCTTAACGTTATAAACACGAAGCGATAGTGTTGGATAAGCTTTACAGAAATCGGATTAAACATGATTTAATGCCAAATACTTGCTAACCCGTGTTTTCAAAAAAAAATTCTCACCTTAGTTATTTTCAATTCAAACTTTTTACGAAATCCATTCGTAATAAAAAATCTGTTACATTACCATTCTCTGTTACTTTATTATTCTCCGTTACGAAGCAATGCTCTAAGCTGTCATAAATCTTCGATTTTTTTTAAATTTTTTGCTCTTTCTCCATCGGTTGAAACAGGAACAGATTTTAGGCCATTGGATTAAAAAAAACTTTACTCTTTCAGATAGATTATAAAGTCCCTCCTTAGTTTTCTTTGTAATAACCATATTGTCTTTATTGTGGTAGCTATCAATTGGATTATGAATTTTATTACTGCCATGATCGATATTCTTATTTGCTATCCCACATCACAGTTCTTAAGTTTGAGTTAATCAGTAAAAAAATGATAAAAAATATCAGAATAATGCATAAAAGAATTACTGAAAAAAGAAAACATCACAAATAATATCGCTCAAATGAGTCTATAAATATAAAAATCATAAAAGCGGTTGAGACACGTGATCCCCAACTAGAGTCTCCTATTCATTCTTCGCAAATCAGTGTGTATAGCTGATCTTGTAAACTTGCTGGGGATTACATACCCTTTTTAAACAAAAAAAAATTAAAATCAAATAAAAAATAATAAACAAATATTTAATTTTTCTACGAATTTTATCTACGCTAATTCTTTTTTAGACATCTGCTAAACTAATGACGTCATAATGACGAAATATTTTTCAAAAGATGTGTTTGTTTGACGGCGGCCGAGGAAGCGTCTTTCAATTTTTTTTTCTTGTAAAGGAAGTTAAGATTCAAGATATTTTTTTGTATGATACAATGGAAGATTTATGTGTAAATTCTAAAAACTAAAAACTCATAATTAATTGATGTTCTTCTTACTTTGTAGGTCGTGTTATTATTATCTATTGACATTAGGTGAATAAAAATAACATATAACTTATATACCGGCTATAATTTACAAAAAAAATTTTTAAAATATTATTTAAATAAGGCGCTTTGCATATATATTTACTATTATATTTGAAAATGCAAGTAAATATTGGAAATATTGTTACCTACCTTTTATTTTCCTCAAGGTTGTCTCTACTGGTCCGCATTTCTATAAATAAAAGTAGCTTAGGATTAACCTCGTTAAAATTAAGGTTTGTATTTATATATTTACAGTGTGCTTTTTATTTACAACGTACCATTCAGTTATAAATTTCCATACCATTACAATATGCAAAAAAAATTACAAAAAAAAAAAATGATATATCCAAATAATTAAAAAAAAAAAAAAAAAAAATTGATATAGTTTTTTAATATTTCTAAATATGCTCTAAATAAGAAAATTTTAAAAACTAAACTAATTTGAAAAAAGTTACACACTTCTTTGAAAAAAAAATCGACAATTTCCCTGACAAATGATATGTGCAAGTACGTGAAATCTTTCTGAAACATTACTTTAAGTAATTATTTCGTACCCATAAACGCAAGGTTGATCAAAATA
This sequence comes from Euphysa ruthae, assembly GCA_035046665.1. Taxonomy (NCBI): domain Eukaryota; kingdom Metazoa; phylum Cnidaria; class Hydrozoa; order Anthoathecata; family Corymorphidae; genus Euphysa; species Euphysa ruthae. Next base: position 16,921 of record JAUZNK010011471.1, read on the forward strand.
TGCTTCAAATTCGATGCACTATAATTTTTTTTTGTGCATAATCTTTTTAAAAAATATAACAAGTTGATTGTAAAAAATAGGCACAACCCCTTTGTATTACACAATTAAAGCAAAAGCTTTCCCGTTCTTCAATACACATGAATTTCCTGTTCTCTAAAGTGCAAAAATTTTCTCACTCGAAAAAAGCTACTTATGATAGAAAATATTTCTATGCTGTTACGCTGAAGATTCGAATTTTTGGAATAAAAGTAAAGGTACCTTACACACTGCAAAACTTATGTATGGCTTTTTCTACTTCCGCGTGTACAAGTTTTACGCTCTCACTCATTCAAAAAATTTGACAAACCACTATAAAATTTAGAGAAGATGATCTCTCTATCAAAGACACCTGTTTTGAAAATATTTCTTCCACGTTAGCTTTTGACCAAATTGAAAATAAAAATTATTAGAGATGTTTTTGAAAGTTAGGAATGAGATTATCATACCTGTAATTCACTCAGGAAATCGTTCAACCTTTATTAGCAAATAAGTTTGAAAAATTTTATAAGGCAATACAATATTATGAAAATATTTTACCTATAACTTTATTACTCATTTAGTGGTATTACTCATGTAGTTTACCGTTTACTGACTGAGCACAGAAGTTATTTTTACCTATATACAAGCCGCTTTCGACAAGTTTTTTTCGTACATTGCTTTTATTAGTAATTAAAACATCATATATTCTTACACAGAGTGAAAAAAAAAAAAAAAATTCACACAGTAAAATATTTTTTTTATTTTTTTAAAGAAGTAGTGCACCTGGTCTAATTTCCACCCATAGAACTCAAAACGTGTGTAAGAGGGCCCAATCTCCACTTTTGTTTTGAAATAAAACGCAACGAATTGCATCTTCAAGCAATGGTCACATTAAACGAGCTCAAGAAGATGAAAAATTGAATTTCTGGAAAATGTTAGATTATGTCAACAATTAATGAAAATTTTTAGTAAAAACAAAGATATAGGTTAATTCATCTCTCAACCGTAATAAAAGAGCGACCGAAACATATTAAAAAAGCAGTTATCTAAACTGTTTAATAAAAAAATATTTGAACAAAGTAAGCCCCTTTTTGAAGAAGCACTTCGGAAAATTGGTCAGAAATCAAAGTTAATTTATTGTAAAACTGGAAATCCAAGAAAAATAATTTGGTTTATCTCTTCATATATTAAAACGATTATAACTAATCGCTAAAAGTTTCCTCAACCTTATTGAAAAGCACTTTCCACCGAACCATAAACTCCGTAATCTCGGGTGCTAAAATAATTTTTTTAAACTACAGAACAGACTTTTGACAATTATTTTTTCCATTTTTTTTTTTTTTGTAAATAATTTCATTTTCTTCCATTTGATACTTTTTTCGTTACCAAAATGTTCTCATGTTCTCGCATCTGATACTTTTCAAAATTTTCGTCCTCAATTCCATTTCTCAAACTTCTATTTTTGTGTTTTTAAATGTTGAAATTGGATTTAATTAGTTTTTAAGAACTGGGAACAGTCCTTCAAACTGAAATAAAGTTTACTGCTACCGTTAGGGTGTTACCAAAAATATCGATGCAATACCTGGAGCTTCCATATAGATATAGAAAAAGGAACTAGGAAAAAATGACCCAAAAAGATGAAATAAATAAGCGAATTTATAAGCCGATATCGATAAGAAAAAAGAAAATTCTGAAGAAAAAAAAAATGCGAAGAAAGTATTAGAATCAAAGGAGAAACAAAAAAAATCGCAATACAACCGATACTTTGTATAAGGTACGGAAGAAATTGGAGGTACAGCACATGACGGAAAAAACGGTTTTAGATGACGAAATATTTAGTAGTCTACATACCTTTGGTTGTGTTTGATTTGTTGTTAATTTCACTTTTTTCCATAGTGTTACTCGTATACTTTAACTCTTCAACAATTATTTATTTTTCAAACATTCTTTAGTAAATTAGAATATCTTCTTTATTATATGATATATCAGATTAGATTTCAGAACAAAACAGAAACCTTAGAAACAGATGTTTTGCAAACGGCCGAACAGAGTTATTCAACCGAACACTCTTTATAAATTATTAACGGATACACAAGCACCTGCAAAAATATACGTTTGAGACAAGCTTAAATCTCATGATAAATATTTTATATTTTGTGCTACAAAATGTCTTTTCAAGCGTTATAGATCCATCAAAAGTATATAAGCCTGGAATTTATATGTTTACTAATATTCAAGTTGGACAAATCTCGTTAAAGAATATTTAACATAATTAATGGTTAAATAAATAAATTAAATTAAATAAATTATATTTATACAGTTTTAGGGTTTAATGATATCTTCTGTGTTTATCAAAGATTGATGTACCTCTATTGTGAAGACACTTACACAAATTTTAATTCTTTTTATTACAGCTAATATGTTCCCAGGTGACTGAAACCTTTTTTAAAGCCACTCCTTTATTTAAAAAAGGGATCAAAACTAAAGCAAAAATATGCAGACAATTATTTTCGGTGTATCCAAAATCTTTGAAAAAGTTTTTAATGGTTAAACTAAGAAATTATATTATAATATATCTATATTTCAAATAGGTCTCTTTGAAACTCGAAATCCGGATTTCAAGAAGAGTTATCAATTGATAATTTTCTGCCATATTTCCATGAGAAAATCGCAAAAAGTTTTGAAGAAAGATATCACATTGGAATGATACTTATGGGCCTCCAAAAAAGCATTTGACACACCAGATCATTCTGCAGGAGAAATTAAAGTCCATTAATATATTTAAATATTTAATTATATTTTTTTATTTAATGATATTATTTCCAATAATAAATAAATACGGGGTCCCTCAGGGATCAAATATTGGGCCATCTCTGTTTTTTCATCTTAATGACATAAAACAAACAATAGACCGTGCACTACTCTCTATGCAGACTATTCTTTTTCAATTTCTCCACATAAAAATTTAAAGGAAATAGAAAATATTTTAAACATAAAGTCCATTAGCCGTGCCAAATTAATTCAATTCCGTCCATCCTCAAAGGATGTCCTATAGTCGTCATTCTTCTTTTTTATACTGTATGTCCAGATAACGTCCGCAGAACGTCATATTGAATTATCAGAAGAACATCCGTGAAATTACCAAATTAAAAGTTTTTCGCGCGGCGTTGTGCTGTTTAGAACGTTCAAAACTTTCCTTTGTGTATTTTGTTCAAATGACAGCACAGTACGAGAAGATTCTGGGTTTTACATTTAAAAACTTTAATTTCGTTGTGTTATGTATTTTAAGAGAAATAATAAAACCCTCGTTACACTAAAATATACGTAAAAAGTCACAAATATACACAGAATAAATAGCTTAAAAATACGAGTTTACAATTGGTATGACATCCAAGAAGATATTCTTTGGAAAAACACAAAAATATATTTTCGTATAACACTGAAGCTGCGTAAAAAGTGATAAATAATGAAATAAACTTAAAATATTCGAGTAAGTAGTCAATAGATACAATTATATAATTATAAAATTATTAATATAATAATATAATATAATATAAATATATATAAATATATATAATATAATATGATATAATATAACATAATAGTTATAATATTATTGAGAAGGACAAGATAAATCTTTTTGCTAGTTAAACTGGTACAACATCTGTTTTCATTTCTCTGATTTAAAATTGCTCCAAATTGGAGCGGCAAAATTTTTCGCCGATAGAATATTCCTTTATATAATCTTTTTATGCTTTTTAAATTGGGAAAAGCGAAATTATTACTAAGGCATGCTAAAAAATGCATTATCGTCATCATAAGCCAAAACAAAACTAGAGGCTACCTGCTTCGTGCACAAATTGTGCCCTGATTTAAAATAAAAGCAATCCAAAATATCCAATATATGAACACAGAATACAGCCATAAAAGAACACTTTAAGATAATGGAAAATATATTAGTGTGGCCTTATATATATATATAAATATATATATATATATATATATATAAATATAAATACACAAAGCTTTGTTTTTGCTTTTAAAAAGGCTTAGCATTCCTTTTCACATTACAGTTGATAGTTTTTTACAGATTTCATCACATTCGTGACTAGCTAGCCTAGCTATATTTTTTCATTAATAACTGAAAGAATATTTATTTCAACGATAAAATGAAGATAATGATGCCCTCCTCTTCTAATAAAAAGAATAACTAATAGACACATGTTTGTTATAATCTAGATCTCTCAACAGATTAATAATTCAGAAGAGCCCATATATGATGGAATGACTAATAATTCTGAAAGACATTTTACTTATTGAGCAACAACAAACAAAAACCATCAAGAAATTAAAAACTTGTTGCTTATCTTCGAATTCAGCACAAAGCTAAACCCATGCTAACTTAAAAAAACATGGAAGAAATACAGCAACATAAAAAAAAAAAAAAACGCGAAACAGTTTACCATCTTCGAACAATCGGGTTGTTATAGTTATATTTTTCAGAACGGTCAGAAGCAAATCTGATTAATGTTTATACAAAGCCATCATATCATCGGTGTATTTACACAGAGTCATATCTAGGTGTATTTTGACACCTGTAAACCGGTTCGGGAGCCCAAAACAATTGACTAAAATGACAAAATTTATTAACTTTTTCATAAGATATTTAAAGGGTTTACTCAAAAATTAACATTTTCAGGTTACTAAACTTCTATTTGAAGCTAATTATAACAGAAATTGCCACAATTTTAAACTTTTATGTGCGAAAAGTCAAGCAGAAAGAGTGCCCCCAAACTAACTCTGGATATGACACTGTTACCATTATTATAAAATTTATTACGAAATAGATCTTTATTAGAAAATAACAACTAAAAAAACTCACTTGACTATTTCAGCTTTTTATTTCTGTTGTTCTGGTACTTCTTTAAAGTGATCTCTCTCTCTGGAACTCATATCATATGGGTTTTTAAAGATTTCTTTCTCGTGTGTGTTTAGTACACAGATCTCTTTGTAATATTTCTTCCAGTGCTCCATTACTTCATTGCAAAATTAATCCTATCATGTTTACAGGAAACGAAGTTTAACTATTTTTCCCTTTATTTCCTTTTTGTGACTTTGAATCTGTCTGATGGAAAAACACAACCTCTTTCTCAGTTTTCTTATGTCTTGTTGTTTGCAGCTTAAATATTCCTGCCAATCAAGTACTTCTGATTAACGAAACTTCTTATCTTCAAAATCGTCATTAAAAAGCATCTTCTGAAACCCTGGGAAATAATTTACTGTCATTTTACTGACATTGATCAACCAGTTACTGATACCACTTCTTGGATAAATAATAAGTTGTTAATTAGAAATCAGATATATGTTTTAAGTCTGTGTTGTTTAAAATAAATGTATTCTATATAATATATTTTTATAATAATTCTTGAAATTAGAAGAAAGAGAATAATAGTTTATTTTATTTTCGATGAGAGAAGAGAACGTGAAAATTTTATATTTTATGTGGGGAACCAACAAATTGCCGAGACAATATTTCCAGAACAGCCCATGAAGCGGGTCTTGGAGAAATTCTCTCAACCAAACAACTCGACCAAATTGAGCTAGCGTTACATTACGCAATGGGATCTGCTCTGAGATAACATAAAAAATAAATTTCCGTCTGAGATGAGAGTCGAACTCGTGAACTTTCGTTCCGTAGTCAAACGTCCTGTCACTGTACCGACTCTTTTTTTTGTTAATCTATTTGAAAACCATTTCAGGTACGGTTAGTTTTAACAGTTAGGCTAATAATGATCATGAGGAAAAAATAGTAAAGGAATATAAATTATAGTTTTTAAAATACTACACACAACAGAACGCTTTAACATATACAGAAAACATCAGAATATGGATAAAAAATATATATACTGATCAAAATATAAAATAAATATATGAGACGTTTCATAGACGTCTCATGCTCGACTAGCCATTTATGTTGAAAATATCGTCGTAATGTGACGTCGCATAGACGTGCCATTTAGGTATTGGGACGGGTGGACCTAAATGGTACTACTCTGGGACGTCATACCGACCACCTATGCCCACTGGGTAAGAAATAATTATTGTAACGTGTATCTTTATGCTATTTATTTACTTTACATGATCTGTAGCTAGCAGTAACGAAATTTTCCTACATTGATTGAGTAGAGCTTGCAAAGAAAGAGAAAAATTTGCGTAAAACGTAAGTGTCAACTTTAAAATATTTAAATGTAATTTTGTTCTACATCAGCAATATTGTCAACTGAAATTATTTACTTAAGTTAATATCTATTTCTAACTTAAATACGATAATTCGTTTTTTCTTGTTTTTTGTTTTGCGCTCGTGACCCCCAATTTTCTCCGGCTTGGCCTCGCCCATTGATTAATATTTCTAGGGGTGGTACAGGTGCCTTAGTTTTGCAAGCTAAAATTTGAAAAAAATGGTGATTTTAACTGTTCAGTACTGGTTGCTAATAGACTTGTTGCTTAAGAAATAGTTCTTATAAGATAGGGTAAAAAACGAAAAAGGGCACCAAAGCAAATACATTATTTAATTGGAGTAGTCGAAAAAATTAACGCACGGTGACAGTTATAAAATGCAGTTTAAGCATCCCATTATAAATT